>SJYT01025636.1:177110-232857 GCA_006410635.1 Cephalophus harveyi | reverse complement strand
AGCGCGGCCCCGGGAGCGCCGGCGAGGGCAGCGCGGGCCCGGGAGCGCCGGCGAGGGCAGCGCGGCCCCGGGAGCGCCGGCGAGGGGAGGGGAACGCGGGCCCGGGAGCGCCGGCGAGGGGAGCGCGGGCCCGGGAGCGCCGGCGAGGGGAGGGCAGCGCGGGCCCGGGAGCGCGGCGCGGCGGAGGCCCGCTTACCTGGGGGGGTGCTGGTGGCCGGGCAGCTTTCCGGGCGCGAGGGGGGCGTCAGGACGAGGAAGAGGAGGGCGGGCGCGGCGGGAGGCGGCGGCGGCGGCGGCCGAGGCCCGGGCGGGCGGCGGGCAGGCCGAGCAGCTGCAGACGCGCCGGCGGCGGCGGCGGTGGCGACTGCTCCCGCGGCTCCCTCAGGATCGTCCTCGGGCTGGCCCAAGATGGCGGCGCTCCCGCACAGGGTTTCCTGTCACCCTCGCGATGGGTCGGACCACAAAAGAAGGGGGAGGCGGCTGCGCGCGCAGCTGGCGGAGCCCGGAAGAGGGTGGCCGCGGCCCGGGCTGTGGCCACGCCCCTTCCGCCGTCCTCCCCTCTGGACGCGTCGCGACGCCGCCGCGCCGGCCCCCCGGGTCCTCGCGCCCGAAGGGGCGGAGGAAAGCGCTCACGCGCAAGCGCAGTCTCGTGTCCTCCCCGCCGGGGGGAGCTCCTGCGCAGGTTCCGTAGGACCTGCTGAAGTACCTCTGGGTCTTGCAGGTCTAGGAGTGTTGCGCTGGGCACTTTTTACTATTTTTACTGTCACTTAATGGACGCTTGCCGTACACCGGCCACTATGCTAAGCACACATTTATTGCACTCATTCATCATGTATGTACTGAGCGATTCGTACCTAACGGTGAACACGCTAGGTCCCTGTCCAACAGCCCCAGGAGGTGCATATCACCATTTTACTGATGGTAAAACTGAGCAAGTCGCTTGTCCAAGATCATGCAGCTAGGAAACTACACTTTCTGCTCAGTTCCACCTCTGTCGCTTACAGCCTCCCTTTGAGGGGTACTTTTAATGAAAGAGAACTTGTGATATTTTTCAGAATTTGGCCACCACCCTCTTCCAGCTTAGGCTTCTGTATCCCCTCACTCGAAAGTTTAGTGCACACCCGTGCAAGACCGCATTCTGACTTTCGTGAGGCCGGGCACTTTTGCTTTCTGCTGGTGGATATATGTTGGCTTAAAACTCAACATTCAGAAAACTAAGATCATGGCATCTGGTCCCATCCCTTCATGGCAAATAGGGAAACAATGGGGAAAGTGTCAGACTTTATTTTGGGGGCCTCCAAAATCACTGCAGATGGTGACTGCAGCCATGAAATTAAAGTGCGCTTGCTCCTTGGAAGAAAAGTTATGACCAACCTAGACAGCATATTAGGGGAAGGCAATGGCACCCCACCCCAGTACTCTTGCCTGGAAAATCCAATGGACGGAGGAGCCTGGTGGGCTGCAGTCCATGGGGTCGCTGAGAGTCGGACACGACTGAGCGACTTCACTTTCATGCATTGGAGAAGGAAATGGCAACCCACTCTAGTATTCTTGCCTGGAGAATCTCGGGGATGGGGGAGCCCAGTGGGCTGCTGTCTCTGGGGTCGCACAGAGTCAGACACGACTGAAGTGACTTAGCAGCAGCAGCAGCAGAGAGCATATTAAAAAGTAGAGACATTACTTGGCCAACAAAAGTCTGTCTAGTCAAAGCTATGGTTTTTCCAGTAGTCATGTATGGATGTGAGAATTGGACTATAAAGCTGAGTGCCGAAGAATTGATGCTTTTGAACTGTGGTGTTGCAGAAGACTTTTGAGAGTCCCTTGGACTGCAAGGAGATTCAACCAGTGCATCCTAAAGGAAATCAGTGAATGTTCATGGAAGGACTGATGGTGAAGGTGAAACTCCAATACTTTGGCCACCTGATGTGAAGAACTGATTCATTTGAAAAGACCCTGATGCTGGGAAAGACTGAGGGCAGGAGGAGAAGGGGACGGCAGAGGATGACATGGTTGGACAGCATCACCAACTCAAGGGACATGAGTCTGAGTGAATTCCGGGAGTTGGTGATGGACAGGGAAACCTGGCGTGCTGCAGTCCATTGGGTCGCAAAGAGTTGGACATGACTGAGCGACTGAACTGTGGATTTATGTATTTATGCAATATGTAATATTTGTTTAATATATAGTTCATACTTTATAACTGCATTGAACTGAACTGAACTGCATTGATATACAGATGAATAAATTGTTATTAGCAAATCATTTTCTTCAACCTAAAAGTTAGTTTTTCTCTTCTGATTTTGAAAGAACTTAAAAGATTTTGTAGACCCCCTAAAAATATTGTGGACCCTACTCACTGTGGATAAGAGGGCCCTGCCTCAGTCCACTGAAATGAAGTTCAAGCTTGCTTTGGGCATTCAAAACCTTTCATAAGCTAGTTCTGTCATGGGAAAGTGAGATTTCATTGGAAAAAAATGTATTGGAATTTATAAGTATCTTTTTTTTTCCTAGAAAGACTTGAGAGTGAATCTCTGCTCTACAACTTACTAATGATATCTTTGGGCATGTCACTTGAGTTCTCAGGTCTTCAGTCTCCTCAAAACTAAGAATAATAATAATAATAAATATCACATGAGTGTTTGTGAAAAGTAAGATAATATGTGCAAAATGCTTGGCATATGAGAATTTAATACATGGGATTGTTATTGCATGATGGGGCTTCCTGGTGGCTCAGACAGTAAAGAATCTGCCTGTGATGCCAGAGATCCCTGTGTGAGGAAGATCCCCTGGAGAAGGAAATGGCTACCTACTCCAGTATTCTTGCCTAGAGAATTCCATTGATAGAGGAGCTTAGCAGGTTACTGTCCATGGGGTTGCAAAGAACTGGACATGACTGAGCCACTTTCTATTTCACTATACTTGATAATCTAATATAAAGTAATATTGAAATCCATTCCAGCCCTTTAGGTCTATGCTTCTATTACTATATTTTTTAATTGCAATAAGTATAATTTGTTTGTGGTCACAGTTTAACATCTCTGAAATCAAATTTGCCTGTACCAAATAAAGGAGAAAGCTATGAACCAATTGACATTTCTTGTCCAGCTGCAAACTTGTGTCTAGCTAGTAAGTTTCTATACACACAATTGTCATCTGAACTGAAACCGCTAATGCTTATTGCAGGCTTCCCTGGTGACTCAGTGGTAGAAAATCCACCTGCCAATCCAGGAGACTGGGGTTTGATCCCTGGATCAGGAAGATCCACTGAAGAAAGAAATGGTAACCCACTGCAGTATTCTTGCCTGGGAAATTCCATGGACAGAGGAGCCTGGCGGGCATGGGGGTCACAAAAGAATCTGACACTACTTGGCAACTAAACAGTCACCACCATGCTTACTGAGCCCTTACTGTGCTCCAGAAACTGTCCTAAGAACCACACATGTTTTCTTATTTGTTACTTACAACATCCTCATGAAGTCAGTGCCCTATTCACCCCATTTTATGAATGAGGAAATTGAGTGTCATACAGGTCTAAAGTCATATAAGTAAAAATCGGTACTGGGATCTGAACTCAAGCACACAGGACTTCAGATCGCCCCTCCTAAGCACTGCTTTGTCCTTCATTGTCTATTTACACTTGTAGCAGCTTAAATGTAGATCCCTGAGGTTGCTTAAGTTTGTGTCAAAAGCGTTATACTTTGATGCTGCATTGAAGAGAAACATTGTTGTGAATCCAGAATGCCTATCATGTGCTAAGCGATGCAATTAAACACAGAAGAAATTGTCAGTTCTTGTAATAATTCACAGAGTTTCCAAACTAGGAAGAGGCTGTGTTTCACTGATCGCAGTATAATTAAGATGGAATGTCCCTTGGATGACAGACATTTGTCAGTGTTTCTGTTAAGTTTTTCTTTAAAAAACAAACACTGTTTGTATGAAAAGAGTGTGCACAAAACATCAGCACTGTTTGGGAAAGCAGAAGACTAGAGAGCATCACTAGAGAACTGTTACAAATGTCAGGGTGTCCACATGGTGGGATATATGAAGCCACTTCATATATGGCAGAAAGAGGCGCTTGTACATGTCCTGACATGGAACAATCTCTAGGAACTACTTCAAGTGAAAAAAACAAGATATGGAAAAGTAAATAGCAGGCCAACGTGTATTAAATTATAAAAGGAGGGGAAAATAGACATATATTCTTGTGTAATTGGACATGCAAAGAGCTTTTTCTATTGTCCTGAAACTGCTGCTGAAACCCAAATCTGAACCATGAAGACCCTAAGGAGCCCACATTCTACATTTAAAGAGCTGCCAGTGGCTGGAACCCACCGTCTTCCAGCAGGGCACTGAAGAGCCACTCTCTACCAGCCCTTCATCAATCCTGATTCTACTTCTCCCCCCCATTCCCCATTCCTACCCATCTCCCCACAGACAAAAATATTGCCACTGGTCAATGGAAAGAAGAGATGGAGAGATGGAAGGAAAGCCAGGCTTAAAGACAAATACGGTTTTCTGAAAAGAGACTCATCTCTTCCCTCTGCCTCCATGGGAAGGGGTGGACGGGGGGAGTTGTAGTCTCTTAGACGCAAAAGCAAAGGGCTCAAGAGAATCATTAGTGAAGAGTGGGCATGCCTGCAGGAGGAGGAGGAGACAGGCAGCCCCCAGATGTCTGTTACTTACTAATCTGCTCTGCCCATTGCCTCCTAAGCAAAGGAAAATGCAAATGGAGAGAGACCACGTGGAAGGGGACTTTGGGTGACATGGTGGAGGGCTCTGGGTGGAAGAAGACTGAAGCTGGAATCACCGTGCTCACACAGCCCTTAACTTCCCCGTCTTAGATTGAACAGCACAGCTGGCAGTCAGCTGGAAGACAGCCAGTGTCTGAGGGCTCACTCATTCCCAGAGGAGACGCACAGGCGCACTCCAGGCACCGATTCTTTGTCATATCTGCATGCTCTTGTTTCATCGATACGTGTATAATTTCTTTTGTAAAAATAGATGTTATTCTAGTCTTTATCTTTTTCCAGAGCCTAAACATTTAAGTTCGTTTTCAGATCTATTTGTTGTTTAGTTAAACCAAATCGATTCATCTCCTTGTTGGTTTTATAGGCTTAACTTTGTTTGTTAATTTTCTTTGTATGTTTTAGAATTTTGATGCCTAGACTTATCTTGCATTGTACATTCTTTTTCCTCTCTCTCTTTGCTCACCCCATTTTTATGTAGTGGTTTTGGAGTTGCCATCAATCCAGAACCAAATATTAAAATATTGATGTCCCGGTCCCTGAGGTAATATTGAAGATACAGGAGAAACAATACAATTTGTACTCTAATGTCTATTACCATGTGTTACCTAATTTTCAAAAAGCTAATATATAGTCAAATGTAGTCGATTAATTTCCAGTGATACATAATTCAATTGAATAAGGACGAATAATTTAAAAATGCTAATCCAAAAAGAAGTGGCAATTTATGTACTGCACTCCAAAATTTGGCAGACTGACCAAGAAGTGAAAATTAAGCCCATGGGATTCTTTAGTCTCTGGATATGGAAAATTATTAGATTCAAATTTATGATACAAAAGAAGAAAAGTGATGTACAAATGTAAAGGTAAGTACATGCTATACTGAATTGTAAAGGAAATGTTGTGACTATTAAAATATCCACCCCACACCTTCTGGGGACTTCCCAGGCGGCACCAGTGGCCAAGAACCCGCCCGCCAGTGCAGGAGACACGGGATTCAGGTTCGACCCCCGAGTCGGGAAGATCCCCTGGAGGAGGGCCTGGCAGCCCACTCCAGTATTCTTGCCTGGAGAATCTCATGGACAGAGCAGCCTGGCAAGGTGCAGTCCACAGGCTCGTACCCCTATAATATAATCCTCTGGAGTCATAGCTTATGAGGGTGTGTTTGCATGCATGCTTAGGCATGTCCAGCTTTTCACAACCCCGAGGACTGTAGCCCACTCTCTCCCTGGAGTTACACTGGCAAGAATTCTGGAGCGGGTTGCCATTTCCTCCTCCGGGGGATCTTCCTAGCTTAGGGACCGAACCCGGGTCTCCCGTGGCTCCCGCATGGGCAGGCAAGTTCCTTACCACCGAGCCACGTGGGCAGCCCCTTATGAGGGTGTAACAACAAAATTCATGTAAGATGAAAGGTGTACTTGAAAATGGCTTAGGAGAGCTGCCTACAGAAAACAGGCTTATCGCCTCTAGAGTTTCCTCCAGTGTTTGATCTGATAGCCTTCTCTTCGGTTGACCACCAGAAGTGGATGGTTCGGATTTAGAGGCCACATTCCATGAAATAATATGCATCTTTTAACTTTAGAATCATACTCAGTATGGCAAAATGACCACACCATGAAATCCACATGAAAACTAGGATCTGGTAAGAAGATGGCAGACTCAGCTCTTTCATCACATGCTCTCTCCAAAGCATGCACTTACTTAGAAAAAGGGAAGGCAGAGTGGTACTTGAATTTTCTTTCTTGCTTTGTTGATCTTGCACATTTCATTGGAGATAATGTGAGTGGAGAACATTGGTGATGTGGCACAAGGACTGACTATGGTCAATCTTTCCATGGCACAAACGTGGCAGGTGCTGTCAGGAGCTAAGACCTTATCCTAATTCCAAGTCAACAGCTTAGCGTCCTACAGTTTCGTAGATATGGGCAGAGGACGTGAGACTTCCGGGTCAGGGACAAAGGACTTTATTATTCACAGCCCCATATGCAGCCTGAGCCTCAGGAACTGAATGTCAGGAACCCTGAGCTTCGGGAAATCAAGTCTCCTGTAGTGGGGAGGAAGCCTTTCTGTCCTTTGCTCTGGGGGGAAGTCCTGTATCTTCGAAGACCATTTGCTCTCCAGCCATCCATGTAAAGACGGTCTGGGACCAAGAGAGTCAGTGCCTCTGCTTGCACGATGTGCAGAGATGGAAGAGATCCATGGAAGGGCTGCTGCTGCTGCTAAGTCGCTTCAGTCGTGTCCGACTCTGTGCAACCCCACAGACGGCAGCCCACCAGGCTCCCCCGTCCCTGGGATTCTCCAGACAAGAACACTGGAGTGGGTTGCCATTTCCTTCTCCAATGCGTGAAAGTGAAGTCGCTCAGTCGTGTCTGACTCCGAGACCCCATGGACTGCAGCCCGCCAGGCTCCTCTCTCCATGGGACTTTCCAGGCAAGAGCACTGGAGTGGGGTGCGGCCACGGAAGGGCAAGAGCTTCTTATGCTCAGAGCACTGTACTTGGTGGAAGGAAAGAGTGAGTAAATGGTCTGCTGTGGAGGAAAGAAAATGGTCTGGGGAGCCACACTGACCCTAGCCGCATTCCTAGCGTGCTTAAACATTTAGGTGTTTGTTTACTTTTGCCTGCGCTGAGCCTGCGCTGCTGCGCACCGGCTTTCTGGAGTTGCAGCGCGCGGGGAATGCACTCTTCATTGCGGTGCGTGGGCTTCTCATTGCGGTGGCTTCTCCTGTTGCGGAGCACAGCCCGTGGGGCTCGTGGGCTCCGTAGTGGGGGTGCATGGCCTGAGCTGCCCCTTGTCCTGCGGAACCCTCCCGGACAGGCACTGATGCTGTGTCCCCTGCGCTGGCAGCTGGACTCTTAACCAGTGGGCCACAGGGGAAGTCCTGGCATGGCATTTCATAAGCTAAATGACCTTAGTCAAAGCGCTTAACTTCTCTGAACCTCAGTGGCATAATGGGATCATAGATCTTCCCCCATATAATTGTGGTTCAAATCAACTGGGAAAAGGTAACAGAAAGAATTAGTCACAGTATCCGGAACATTCTAAGCATTCAACAAATGCCCAATCCTTCTATCTTTCCCTCATTCACTGATTTCCTCGGATATGGGAATCAGATGCAGTTAGACCCCTGCCGGAGCCTTAAATCCCTCCCCCTAATTGAGAAGGAAATTCTTGGGTCCCTTCTTGACTTAATTAAGATACATGGCTTCAGATGTTGTACCTAAGCGACCCCAAAATGATAATGAATTTCACCAGGGAGAAGTTTGAGTCCTCCGTCACGCAGACGTTTGTACCAGCACCAGGGCCACGGGGGCAGCTTGCTCGCGACAATTCTTAAGCTCTTCCTGGATGGTGGCACCGCCAGTCGAATATATAGTTTTCATCTCATGGCTCAAAATACTTATTGCAGCTGCCAAATCCTGTCTCGTTCCAGCCAGCGGAGGGGAGAAAAAGAAGTGGGTGGCCCAAACCCTCCCCTTCGTATGATCATATGATCCAGAAGGTGTGCTTAGCACCTCTGCTCACATCACATTAACGAGTCAGGTGGCCACACCTCACTGTGAGGGAGGCTGGGAATCTTAGTCTTTATTCTGGGGAGGGCTGTTAAAAATAGAGGAAGGAAAGAGAGATCTTAAGAAACAGCTGGCCATCTCTTCCACACCAGCCTGCTTTGCTAGCGAGAGGGCAGGCCTGAGAGCTGGGTTTACACTCTGAAGCCACCAAGGCAAACACCGGAGCCAGCAGTAGGCCACGAAACGTTCCCATCAGTGTAATTCCTTCAGGGAGGCTCTGAGGGAACAGCATCCCGTTTGCCTTGCCCGAGTTCTGAAAAAGTTGAGCAATAAAACAAAGAGAAGCAGAGGGAGGCCAAGAGGTCACCTTGATCACTGGCATAAGGCTGGAGAAGCCACTTTTAGACTGGTAGCCAATAGTGAGTCCCAAAGCCGGGCTGTAAAGACCAGGGCCAGCTTCTTGCTGTTGGGGTGGGGGGGCTCTGGAGCAGGCCCCTCCCAGTAAGAAGGATGGTGGCAAGTGGAGCGTGACCGAGTGTTCCCAGGTTTACCAAGCAGGTCAACCCCTCGTCTACTCAGGAACGGATAAAGTAAGGAGAAGAGTCAGGAACACGCTCAGAAAAACAAACTAACGAAATCCTTCCTCACTGAAACCAGGGCTAGAGAAAAGGGGTTCTGCTCTTCCAGCCACGGTGAGCAAAGATTGTGGTGTAGAAATAGCCTGTCCGACTCTTTGTGACCCCATGCACTATACAGTCCATGGAATTCTCCAGGCCAGAATACTGGAGTGGGTGGGTTTTCCCTTCTCCAGGGGATCTTCCCAACATACAGTCCATGGAATTCTCCAGGCCAGAATACTGGAGTGGGTGGGCTTTCCCTTCTCCAGAGGATCTTCCCAACCCAGGTCTCCCGCATTGCCGGTGGATTCTTTCCCAGCTGAGCCATAAGGGAAGCCCAAGAATACTGGAGTGGGTTGCCATTCCCTTTTCTAGAGGATCTTCCTGACCCAGAAATAGAACTGGGGTCTCCTGCATTGCAGGCGGATTCTTTACCAACTGAGCTATCAGGGAAGCTAGAAACAGCAGATGAGACCAATATAATAGAGTCTGCAAATAAAAGAAGACCCAAATGACAAGTCGGAAACTACCCCACACTGTAATTGGACTTGAGTCCCAGCCTTACTTCTTAGTAGCTGTGTAGGTTCAGATAACTTCCTTAAAGTCTCCCAGTCTTCATTTGCTTGCCTCTAACATGAGGCATTAGATCCTATAGCAACCCACTCCAGTACTCTTGCCTGGAAAATCCCATGGACGGAGGAGCCTGGTGGGCTGCAGTCCATGGGGTCGCTAGGAGTCAGACACAACTGAGCGGCTTCCCTTTCACTTTTCACTTTCATGAATTGGAGAAGGAAATGGCAACCCACTCCAGTGTTCTTGCCTGGAGAATCCCAGGGACGGGGGAACCTGGTGGGCTGCCGTCTATGGGGTCACACAGAGTCGGACACAACTGAAGCGACTTAGTAGCAGTAGTATCTAATTCCTAGGATCTAGGATCTAATTCAAGGAAATGGCAACCCACTCCACTTTTCTTGCCTAGAGAATCCCGTGGACAGAGGAGCCTGGTGGGCTGCTGTCCATAGGGTCGCACAGAGTTGGACACAACTGAAGTGGCTTAGCATGCATGCATGCATTGGAGAAGGAAATGGCAACCCACTCCAGTGTTCTTGCCTGGAGAATCCCAGGGACGGGGGAGCCTGGTGGGCTGCCGTCTATGGGGTCGCACAGTCGGACACGACTGAAGTGACTTAGTAGCAGCAGAAGGATCTAATTCCTCAGGTAGTCGTGAAGAGAAAACGAGATAAAGCATGAAAAGTTCTTAAAGAGCGCCTGATCGTCAGCAAGCCCTCAGGAAACAGTGGCTGCAATCATTATTTCTGAGAGTCAGTCAGTTACTCCTGAAGAAGTTCCTCCATATACATTGGGGGCGGGAAAACCTTTATCTGCTATTATGGAATGCAATAGAGATCCAAAATTTTCTGCAGGAGAATAAAAATTATTAGAGAGAGAGGGGAGAGGAGAATAGGAAACAGGCTCCTGTAGGTATAGCTGGTTTGAAAAACTGAGTGGAAAAGAGTCCAGGGCAAACTTGGCTAGGTCTGTCCTTCCTATACCCGCTGTGTCTCGCACACACACACACACACAACCATAGACCAGCCAGTGCTCATCCAGGGTCTAACCCCAGGAGAGGTTATTGTCTTTATAGATGTATTAGTTAGGACTAACTAGGTTTTGCTGTGTAACAAATGACCCCCGAACCTCGGTGGCGTACAGCCACAGAGGGTTATTTCCTGCTCACCCCTCTGCCCATGGTGGGTCCTGGTCCATGTTGTCTTTACGCCGGGACCCAGACTGAGGACGTTCTCTCTTTCTCTGGAACACTGCCAGGTTTCATAGCAGAAGGAGACATAGTGAACAGCACGCTGGATCTTCAAGCTTCTGTTCCAAAGTGATATACTACACTTCTCGGTTTCATTGGCCAGAGCAAGTCTTGTGGCCTCATGATGACAGATTTGCTGTGCAGAATTCTTCTCCAGGGAGGTTATATAGGGGAGGAGAAACCCAGTCTACCACAGTGGGTTACGTCCCTACCCAAACACACTCAAATGCCTGAGAGGTGGATAGCCACGAAGTGTTGCTCATTGGCTGACCCTGGGCCCTCTCTGAGCCTCAGTTTCATTCTCTGTGAAGTGGAGACAGCAATGCTTGTCCTGTGCATCTCACCGAAAAGGGGTAAGAATTCAAAGGAGATCGCAGGTATGAGTGTGGTGTGTACAGTCCTGCCCTTCCGTAAGGGGTTTTATTGCTACTATGAGTCTAATAGGACAGATAACAGTGCCTCTTAAAAATCAACTGAGCGACAACATCACTCATTATCAGAGAAATGCAAATCAAGACCACAATGAGGTACCATTTCACACCAGTCAGAATGGCTGCGATCCAAAAGTCTACAAGCAATAAATGCTGGAGAGGGTGTGGAGAAAAGGGAACCCTCTTACATTGTTGGTGGGAATGCAAACTAGTACAGCCACCATGGAGAACAGTGTGGAGATTCCTTAAAAAACTGCAAATAGAACTGCCTTATGACCCAGCAATCCCACTGCTGGGCATACACACCAAGGAAACCAGAATTGAAAGAGACACATGTACCCCAATGTTCATCGCAGCACTGTTTATAATAGCCAGGACATGGAAACAACCTAGATGTCCATCAGCAGATGAATGGATAAGAAAGCTGTGGTACATATACACAATGGAGTATTACTCACCATCAAAAAGAATTCATTTGAATCAGCTCTAATGAGATGGATGAAACTGGAACCTATTATACAGAGTGAAGTAAGCCAGAAAGAAAAACACCAATACAGTATACTGACACATATATATGGAATTTAGAAAGATGGCAATGATGATCCTGTATGCGAGACAGCAAAAGAGACACAAATGTATAGAACGGACTTTTGGACTCTGTGGGAGAGGGAGAGGGTGGGATGATTTGGGAGAATGGCATTGAAACATGTATACTATCATGTAAGAACGAAGCACCAGCCTATGTTCGATACAGGATACAGGATGCTTGGGGCTGGTACACGGGGATGATCCAGAGAGAGGATATGGGGTGGGATGTGGGAGGGGGATTCAGGATTGGGAGCTCATATACACCCGTGGTGGATTCATGTCAATGTATGGCAAAACCAATACGGTGTTGTAAAGTAAAATAAAGTAAAAATTAAAAAATTAAAAAATAAAATAAAATAAAAATTAAATTAAATTTAAAAAAAAAATCAACTGAGCGAGTCTGAGTGAACTCTGAGAGACAGTAATGAACAGGGAGGCCTGGCGTGCTGCGATTCATGGGGTCGCAAAGAGTCGGACACGACCGAGCGACTGAACTGAACTGAACTGAAGGGAGTCTCTGATGACTCTGAGGTTCCCCTACTGAGACACCTGTGAGACCCACTCAGGAGAGGCTGCCAAGTGGCCACATATCACAGATAACTGAGCATTCGCCCATCAGGGATTCGCTCAGGGGCGCCTGAGTTTCAGACCTGGGCCCCTGTCTCCTTCTGACCACTGGCGCTCCTCAGCGCTTCCTTCCTATTTTTCTGTTCGGGCCCCTCAAAGGAAAGACCAGTGGATGTCTTTCTAACCGAGCCCCTGGTATGCACAAGAGAAAAAATAGAGATCCAAGTTGTTAACTGATTGCCCAACTCGACAGGTGTTTTCACAGCTGAGACTGGAAGCCAGACTTGGGATTCCTAATCTACAGCTTTTCCAAGACTTAGATTCCAACAGTGCAGCCTATTAGCTCTAAGATGTGGGTGGGCACCTTAATCTCTCTGGGCCTCAGTTTCCCCATCTGTAAAATAGGTCTGGTGGCCCTGGCTTTATTGAATTGTTGTGAAGGTTGGACCTGCATATAAAATCCCTCTTCCCCAAACCCTCAACCCCACCCCACGTTTCGCCCCTCTGTCCCCCTGCCGGGCATCCGTTTCCTCCTGAAAGGAGGGAGCCTTCCAGGCTGATTCTGGGCACAGCTCCTGGCTTCCCTGCAGCTGAAGGGATTCCCTCCCTCCTGGTGTCTCAGTCCAAAGGAGGATTTAGATATTTTCCAATTCCCAGGGTATCTGTGAAACAAATGAAACTTTTGAGAGCAGATAGACATTTTGTTATTCTTAAAAGTCTACATTATTCTTAAAAGTCTCTCTCTTTCTTGGGTCTCACCAAAGATCCTTTCGCCCTACAGATATTGGAAAGAGAGCTAAGGAGAAAAGGGTGTATGAAGGAGAAATTCTTTCCTGCCTGTATATTTATTCTGGGTTTCACAGGTTTAGTGTCTGACCTTTCACTCTGAGGGCAAAGGAGGAAAGGTGCCGTTTATGTTGGGCTCACTGCCGTATACCCGATACAAGTATGTACAAGTTATGGACTTGTTTCATCAGTAAAAGAACACAGGGTAGCTCTAAGCGGCCCGTGCCTTCAATAAGTCTCCATTTTAGAGCAAGCACCGGGGCCACTGGTTTGCAAAAACCCCTGGGAAAACGCTTCCTGCTTCCCGCTGTGCCGACGTCTATTCTGGTATCCAGAGGAAGCCGCTGGCAAAGCGGAGCATTTCGGACCTGGTCCACAAGAGGGCGCCACAGGCCCGCGCCGGTCCAGCGCCCTGGTCGGAGCTCCGGGCTCTGGGCCTCCCGCGTCGCTCACACAAATCTGGCTTGACGGTACTCCTTCAGTCTCTCCTTTTTTCCTTCTCTTTCCCTGGCCCAGGAGGAGGTGAAGGAGCTTTTGGAGTCGGATTAAAATCCTGGCTCGGTCATTTGCTGAGACACTGGAAAATGAGTTAGCACTGCGAGCTGCTCTATTGTTAATAATTGCTCCATCCTTCCCAAGGCCAGGGAATCCCTGAATTACATGCACGAGGGGCCCTTCAAGATCGGCCCGCAGAGCCCCACGTTTCACAGACGGGGACACTGAGGTCCAAGCTACAGCAGAGCACAGCTGCCTCCAAAAATATAGAAGACAGGGGCTTCCCTGGGGCCCAGTGGTTAAGACTCCACACTTCCACTGCAAGGGACACTGGTTGCATCCCTGGTTGGGGAACTAAGACCCCACGTGCTGTGCAGCATAGCCAAAAAAAAAAAAAAAAATACATAAGAGCGTTCATCACTGAATGAGTGAATCGATGAATGGAAAGATAAGCCGGCAAGGACTTTGGATCCAGACAAAGGCACGAACTTGCGTACCAACCATGTAGCTTCGCTGGTGAGTAGCTTGACCAGGCTGCCAACCTCCTGCGCCTCTTGCGCCGCCCTCTTTCCTCACCCCAGTGGGGAAGGGGAGAGATAACCAGGGTAATAGCAGCCCCCGCTTCATGGGGTGTGGTGAGGATTCAGCGAGCTCAGACATAAAGTGCTCAGCCAGGTGCCTGACACCTGGCTGATGTTCTATCTTATTTATAATCCAGGTCTCAGTCATGTAACCTTTCTGAGCCTCAGTGTTCTCACCTACAGAGTGAGAATTTTACATAGCACTGGGGGGAGGATTCAGTGGCACCTTATAAAAAAGCCCTCAACATAGGACCCGGCTCAGGGTAGTGGTATAAGATGCAGTTTGTAATAATAGGGACTTCCCTGGCGGCCCAGTGGCTAAGACGCTGCGATCCCAATACAGGGGGCCTGGGTTCAACCCCCGGTCAGGGAACTAGATCCCACATGCTGCAACTAAGCGTTCACGCAGCACAGCTGAAGATCCCGCATCCCGCAGCTGAGACTCGGGGCAGCCGGTGCAGTGATTATTATTACTCTCACTTCATTCCCATGCGTGAAGTCAAGAATAACTGTTTCCAAGAACAAAGCTTTTCACGCACACACACCCTTGTTCCTGCGTTAGCTGAGACCTCTGTCTCCCCTGGACTATTGCTGCCGTCTCCACCTTGAGAGGAATGACGGATGCCAGCTGGCTGGAGGCTCCCCTCCAGGCGGCACCCTTCCTCAGCTCCAGACAATTGCCAGGCGGGCAGAGAGGTCCCGGGTTGAATCTGTGTCCTGTAGCTGCTGTAACCACAAGCTGGCACTTAAAACAACAGAAATGTCTTCTCTCACAGTGTCGGAAGTTAGAAATCTGGAATCAAGATGCCGCGGGGCCCTGCGCCCTCTGAGGCTGGGTCAGCTCCTTCCCTGACTCTCCTGGCTTCTGAGGTTCGGTCCTTGCGGCTCCTTGGCTGACAGCTGCATCACTCCCGTCTCCGCCTCCATCCCCAGCCACGTGGCATTCTCCCTACTGCGCGTTTGCCATGCTTCTCTTCTTATCAGAACATCAGTCACATTTGATTCAGGGCCCATCCTATTCCAATAAGACTTCATCTTAATTTACGTCTTAACTGCATCTGCCAAGACCCTCTTTCCAAGTAAGTTGAAGTCAGGCACCACAGGTTTGCACTTCAACAAATCTTGTTGGGGGGATGCAATCAACCAACAACACTTGTTAAAAGATTTTTCAAAAACTTTGAAATTTCGTGAGCTCTTGCAATTTATCAGTATTTATACATAAAGTATATCAGCATAATTTTATTTTATTAGTTCCTGTGAAATTAATATATTATAAATTATACAACTATTGCTGCTAAGTCGCTTCAGTCATGTCTGACTCTGTGCGACCCCATAGATGGCAGCCCACCAGGCTCCCCCATCCCTGGGATTCTCCAGGCAAGAACACTGGAGTGGGTTGCCATTTCCCTCTCCGTGAAATAAATTATAAGCATAGGAAAATACATACAAAGCTCTTTTAAAAGGTGCAAAAATCAGAGAACAAATGTATTATACTTAAAAGATTTTTACATCTTGAAAATGAACAATGGAAGACATAAGTTTTAAAGTGGTAATATAAATCAGAGGACCACTTTCCCCACCACTTTTGAGACTAGGCCCATCTTTCAAGAATTAGAAATAGTATCATATGCCTTATGGTTTTACATATTATGTAACTTGTATTATATTGCAGCAGACTGCCTTCCTCATACATCAGTGAATTGATTAATCTAAAACCTAAGTAAGGGTAAATGGTTCCACACCATTCCTAAATGTCAAGTGAGTAAAAATTTGTAATTTGTTGTCCTAACGAAGGTGTTTCACAGATTACCCTTGGCACTCTAGGATTTCACGTATTAAGCTGCTTCACCTCGCCACATCTTTGATAACTGTCTGCTGCTAAGTCACTTCAGTCATGTCCAACTCTGTGCGGGTCCCACCAGGCTCCCCCCATCCCTGGGATTCTCCAGGCAAGAACACTGGAGTGGGTTGCCATTTCCTTCTCCAATGTATGAAAGTGAAAAGCGAAAGCGAAGTTGCTCAGGGTCCAACCCTCAGCGATCCCATGGACTGCAGCCTTCCAGGCTCCTCCATCCATGGGATTTTCCAGGCAAGAGTACTGGAGTGGGGTGCCATTGCCTTCTCCAGATAATTGTCTAGATCTAGATTCAAATCATATCAATAGATTATTAATTATATTATGAATCTAAATTATTTATAATTTCTGAACTATTAGAATAGTTAATTTTTTAAAAATAGCTACACAAGTCAAAGAACATGTCCCCGTAGACGTGAGAGGCCTGTGCCTGTGTGCGAGCTAAGTTGCTTCAGTTGTATCTGGCTCTTTGCGACCCTCTTAAGACCAGGCAGCTACATCTGAGCAGACTTTAGCACAGACTGTAGCCCACCAGGCTCCTCTGTCCATGGATTCTCCAGGCAAGAATCCTAGAGTGGGTTGCCATGCCCTCTTCCAGAGGATCTTCCCGACCCAGGGATCGAACCCACGTCTCACGTCTCCTGCACTGGCAGGTGGGTTCTTCACCATGAGTGCCACCTGGGAAGCCAGAAGGCGCACGGGCCATGCCTTTTCGACCCCGGCCTCACGGACTCCAGGGCGGTCTTTCTACTAAGCAAGGTGATGCTGTTGCTGCCTCTGTGAGGGCCTGCAGCTGCCATCTGAGCCAGCCCCTCTCCCCACCACCACACCCCCCCTCCCCCGTTTTCTCGGCTGCTCATCATTCAAGGCCCAGCTCAAAGGCCACTTCCTCTCTGAAACCTGCCAGGCGCGACACTGTCTCCCACCCTCAGTTCCGTAGTGTCTCGCTTCTGCATTTTGTGGCACTTCTCCCACTTTTCCTGGTATCAGAGTGAGGCTGTACTACCAGCTTCCTCTCCCCCTGGGGTAGGAGCTCCCAGAAGCCAGGAGCATCGCCCTGGTCGTTGTATCCGTTTACCAGGCCTGTGACAAACATTCCTTGCTTGACCAAACCGTAGTCAGCCTTCTGCACCTGCTCCAGGTGCATCTCTGTGCTTCTCTCTAAAATCTGCTTTCAGCCAGAACCCTGGTAAGCCAGTTTAACCCAAATCCCCAGCCCTCGATACCTGATCAGGTTCCTTATCCTCCACCATCTCTCAAGTGATGTCTGATTATCCCCGTCTGCCTTCAGCAAAAATCCTGTTTGGCTGCTCTAGCCAGAATTCCTCTTACCCTTGATATTTCCTCCCAGTAATTTTCCATCCACTGACCCCACCCTGCTCCCTGACTATAAATTCCCCCTTGCCCAGGCTGTATTTGAGTTTAGCCCAATCTCTCTCCCACATTGTGAAACCCCAGTGTAATCCCTATACCTGTCATTATGGTCCCATAGAGCCTGCCTTGCTGTCTTTAACAAATACCATTGAATTTTTTTTCTTTAACATCTTCCATAACAAAGATCACAGACTGGGCAGCTTAAACAGCAGAAATTCATTTTCTTCACAATTGTAGAGACTACAAGTCTGAAATCAAGAGTTGATTCCTTCGGAGGCCTCTCTCCTTGGCTTGCAGGTGGATGCCATCATGTGGCCCTCTCTGTGTCTGTATCCTAAATTTCCTCTTCCTGTAAGACACCGGTCAGGTTAGCGTGTGTGTGTCTTCAGTTATGTCCGACTCTGTGACCGCAAGGACTGTAGCCTGCCAGGCTCCTCTGTCCATGGGATTCTTCAGGCAAGAACACTGGCGTGGGTTGCCATGGCTTCCTGCAGGGGATCTCCCTGACCCAGGCATCAAACCCACGTCTCTTGCATCTCCTCCATTGGCAGGCAGATTCTTTACCTATGTTGGACTCTGGCCCACCCCAATGACTTTATTTTAGCTTAATTACCTCTTTAAAGACTCTGTTTCCAAATGCAGCCGCTTTCTGAGTACTGGGAGACAGGACTTCAGCACAGGAATTTGTGAGTGGACACAGGTGGTGCTCTGGTAAAGAACCCGCCCGCCAGTGCAGGAAACATAGAGACCCGGGTTCGATACCCGGGTGGGGAAGGTCCCCTGGGGAGGGCCTGGCAGCCCGCTCCAGGATTCCTGCCTGGAGAGTCCCATGGGCAGAGGATCCTGGCGGGCTACCGTCCTTGGGGTTGCAAAGAGTTGAACACAACTGAAGTGACGCAGCAGCAGCAGCAGAATTCAGCCGGTTAACAGTCATCTACTTAACATTTTTAAAATCTAAAGAATACAGAAATGTGTAAGTACTATTATCTCAAACAATTACAGGTAAAACTAAAATCCTCCTTTCCCTTCCACTTCACCCAACTGTGGACGCTGCCACCAGAGCCGTTTGTAAGCTTTTATAAATTCGGTGCAAGTACATAAAGACTAGCTTTGCCGGTTTTTGTTTTCTTTCATCTAAATAAGACCACATTTTCTATATTGTTTTGCAAATCTTCATCTTACTTTTTTTTTCATGTATATAGCCACCCTACCTCCTGCCCAGACCCAGAGTTTAGCTATGGTGGTTAAGCATATTCAGAACCTTTGTTGAAATACTGGAAAGAATGAAGGCCTGGAGAACGGGTCTGTTCTGTGTTTTCTGGCAATCATCTGATATTATAGTGTCATTTTCTCATTACTGGAAAGCAGTAATTATAATACTCATCTCCTTAGGTCCGTAATACCACATATAACCATCAAGACACCTCAGTGTTTGCAGGACCAGAATGACAGATTCAGATGGCTTAATTTCATTTTAAATGTTTTCTGAAATTTTTTGCCAATACAGTATTTCCCATCAATAAGGTTGACGCGATCTTTTTAAATGGTTGTTGGTTATCTGTCCATGAAACAAAGTATATTTCACAAAATTCATTAGGCACTGTCTAGTAAATTAGCTGCCAGGGGAAAAAGAGAGAGAGAGGGAGAAATAATTGCCCTTTAGCTCTTGGGAGCATAATTTCTGACGGTTGTGTGAAGGCATCTCTTTGCAGCAACGACTGAAATTTACTCATCCTCTCTTGTTGCTTCACGGCAATACCACAGGATGGGTAGATTGTTACGTCATTTAGAGGTTACCGTCCACTTTAATGGGCTTTCCTGGTGACTCAGATGATAAAGAATCTGCCTGCAATGCAGGAGACCTGGGTTCAGTCCCCAGGTCAGGAAGGGAATGGCTACCCACTCCAGCGTTCTTGCCAGGAGAATCCCATGGACAGAGGAGCCTGGTGCGGTCACAGAGTCAGACACAGCTGAGCGACTCGCCCTTTAATGCTCAGCCAGTCCTGTCTGAGCATCTGTCCTGTGTGACATGGAAGTCCAGTATCTTTACTCAGCCTCACTTCCTTGATGATTCTGAGAGCCTGAGGAAGGCTTCCATTTCCCACAAATCCACCTCGTGGAAGTTAATTCTGTTGACCACGCAGCCTTCTGCTGATCGCTCTCCCCCTCTTCACTAAAGCAAAGACCCAGGCTGTTCATTCAGATCCCTGAAGCAAACCTAATATCTGAAGGTTCAGCTTAACGGATTTTACCAAAGTGTTTCTAGTAGCATCAGACTTCCCCGGTAGCTCAGACGGTAAAGAATTTGCCAGGACTGCAGGAGAGCCGGGTTCAATCCCTGGGTCAGGAAGATCTCCTGGGGAAGAGAATGGATACCCACTCCAGTATTCTTGACGGGAGAATTCCATGGACAGAGACGCCTGTGGGCTACAGTCCATGGGGGCGCAATGAAGCGGACATGAATGAGCAAGTGACACTTTCACTTTCAGCTTTTTCCCTAATAGCATCTCTATCATCCTCACCTTTATCGCCATTATTACTGGAGGTAATTACATCCTGTCAATATATCCCTTTTGCAAATGAGGACTCTGAGTTTCAGAGAGGCTGAGAAACTTTCCCAAGGTTATTCAGCTAATGGGTCAGGGAGCAGGTCTCAAAGCACTGTCCCGAGTTTGGATCACTGGTCGAGCCAGAGCACACTCAAGCTGTTTCACAAAGGCATTAAGTAACTGAACCGCATAGTGAGATAGTTATTCTATTTTCAGTTACCTTTCATTTCCTTCTGATTAAATCAAGGAAAGCCTCGGGTTGCTGCTAATAGCTTTTAAAAGTTCTCTAACACGTGCCAATCGCCCAGAGCACAAGCAACAGAATCGAGCTGGGATTTTATGACACTACTTTGTTTCCCTTGTATTTATTTTTAGGAAAAGAATATCGATTTCCCATGGAGGTAGCTATATAAATGCTCTTTATATATTTAAATTATTGTAAGTGAGTAGATTTACAGAAAAATGTTGGGTTAACCATAGTGTGGCAAGCTCACTGAAACGGCCGAAACTGTGAGATTTGCGGCCTCGTGTCTGGGGAACAGTGCGTGTTAATAAGGAGGAACTGAAGAATGGCCTGGCCTCTCCAGTCCCAAGGGGCCCCTCTCTCCTCCGTGGTGGCAGGGGCCCCGAGAAGAGGCCCCTCAACCCAGCCCAGCTCCAGCCCCAAGCAGAACCAGTTAACCAGTTAACACCTTAATATTCCAGACCCACCTGGAGCACAGCCTTCCCTTTCTGCTGGGTTAGGGTCCCAACTTCTCCATTTCAAGGGGGATTTCCAACTCTCTTTGCATAACAAAAGTCCCCAGACATTGTCTTCCCTCAAGCAAACAAAAAGAGCAGCTAGGTTTCCCTCCAATGCAGTTAGACGCCCGGGACTGCGAAAGGCCTGGTTGCCTTGCGTTCAGCCCTTCAGTCGTGTCCGACTCTTTGCGACCCCATGGACTGTAGCACGCCAGGCTTCCCTGTCCTTCACCAGCTCCCGGAGCCCGCTCAAAGATACAAAGATGTACTCTGCATATAAGTTAAATAACCAGGGTGCCAACATACAGCCTTGAGGTACTCCTTTCCTAATTTGGAACCAATCTGTTGTTCCACGTCCTGTTCTAACTGTTGCTTCTTGACCTTCATACAGATTCCTCAGGAGGTAGGTAAGGTAGTCTGGTATTCCCATCTCTTTATATATTAATATATTAATTAGTACATGTATATATATATATAAAATATAGGTATAGGCAATCAGTAATGGAGAAATAAATTTGTTAATAGATACAAAGTTGGCTATTATCTTTAGTACAATAACATGATATTTGAAATTATCTCTTAATTTTTTAATTACAAGACAAAGTCAATTTGCATTTCTGTGAGCAAGACTAGAAACATTTTTCTACAATACACACAGTGATGAAATAACCTAGTCCAAGACAGTGAAAGATTCAGGCCTCTATGGTATTAGCGTGCCCCCAACGATAAATCCCAACATTCCATTGAAAGGACAGTCAATAAACCTTCAGTTTTTCATCTGAACATATACTGTAGTTATAAGAGCTAACCCTGGAGAAGGAAATGGCAACCCACTTCAGTATTCTTGCCTGGAGAGTCCCATGGACAGAGGAGCCTGGTGGGCTACAGTCCACAGGGTCGCACAGAGTCAGACACGACGGAAGCAACTTAGCATGGATGCAAAATAGTCCATTTCATGAGCGTGCTTAATGTGTGCCAGGAACTGTTGTAGGTACTTTCATAAGAGTTCATCTTATTTAATCCTGACAACTAGTCTGTGCGCTAGACCGCGCTATCATTCTGTTTGGACCCGTGAGAAATGCGGGTCAAAAAGGCTAAATACCTTGGCCAGTCTCGCGCGCGTAGGAAGTGAGAAGCTGCTACACAGCATCACTGTTAGTTCAGCTTTTGACTGGGGGCCATCCAGGTTGTCTCCAGTTTTTCCTATCATGAAGGTCACAGTGAATATAATTAGATCATTATATCAAAGGTAGTATGTCATTCTTTGCATCTCAGAATTTCTTGAACTGGAATGGCTAGGTCCAGGAATACATGCTTTTTACATTTGATCGATGTGAGCAAATTGCCCTGCACCTTGCCAACAATAAGCATTATCAGTCCTTTTAATATTTGCCAGTCTGATAGGTGAAAAAAATTTTTCCTTGGTGTTATTAAAATGTACATTTCTTTTTATGGCAAGAATTCTTCAGTACATTTTTAGAAGGATAATTATCAGAGCCAGAGATTATCTTGCTCCACTTCCCTACCGCCGGCCCCCCCTCCCACCTCTTAGTAGAGCTGTGACCTTAGAGCGAGGTGCCTGGAGGGGAAGGGATCTGTCCAAGGCCATCCTGTGACTTAAGGGCAGACCTGGGTCTCTCCTCAGGGTCTGACTTCTTTTTGGAATAGAGCCTTACCTGAGCCTCCCTGCCACACATGTTGCTTTCAGTCTGAATACAAGTGGGTATTCTCACCCATCAGAAGTAAGCTCTTCTTGGAATTCCCTGGCGGTCTAGTGATGAGGATTACCAGCTTCCACTGCAAGGGGCACAGGTTCCATCCCTGCAGGGAAAGTAAGACCTTGCATGCCAGGTGGCACAGAAAAAAAGTAAGCTCTTCTTTGTATTAGACAATCAATGGAGATGATTAGATAGTTAGCTACACCATTTGAAAAAAATAAAAAATTGAATTCCTACCTCATCACCAATTACCAAGCATGTAAATGTAAGTAAATTAATGTTAAAAATGTAGATTGTAAGAAAAATATGAGTAAATTAGTTCTGTGATTTATAAAACAAGTCATAAAGATAATTAGAAGGATAATTATCAGAGCCAGAGATTATCTTGCTCCACTTCCCTACCGCCGGCCCCCCCTCCCACCTCTTAGTAGAGCTGTGACCTTAGAGCGAGGTGCCTGGAGGGGAAGGGATCTGTCCAAGGCCATCCTGTGACTTAAGGGCAGACCTGGGTCTCTCCTCAGGGTCTGACTTCTTTTTGGAATAGAGCCTTACCTGAGCCTCCCTGCCACACATGTTGCTTTCAGTCTGAATACAAGTGGGTATTCTCACCCATCAGAAGTAAGCTCTTCTTGGAATTCCCTGGCGGTCTAGTGATGAGGATTACCAGCTTCCACTGCAAGGGGCACAGGTTCCATCCCTGCAGGGAAAGTAAGACCTTGCATGCCAGGTGGCACAGAAAAAAAGTAAGCTCTTCTTTGTATTAGACAATCAATGGAGATGATTAGATAGTTAGCTACACCATTTGAAAAAAATAAAAAATTGAATTCCTACCTCATCACCAATTACCAAGCATGTAAATGTAAGTAAATTAATGTTAAAAATGTAGATTGTAAGAAAAATATGAGTAAATTAGTTCTGTGATTTATAAAACAAGTCATAAAGATAAGTTTTACACATTTGACTAAACTGTTTTCAAGACAGCAGAGAATTACTTGGAAAACACAGATTAACCGCTAATAATGGCAATTCCTCAGAAGTCCCGTGGTTAGAACTCGGCGCTTTCACTGCTGTGGCCCCAGTTCAATCCCTTTTCAGGGAACCAAGATCCCAGAAGCCACTCAGCACAGTCAAAAGAAAAAAAATCCAGTAATATTTCAGAAAAATCCCATAAAAACTATAATTTTATTCACTTGCTTACCGCTCAGTCCTATGTTACCAATTCTTGATTTTAATTTTGTAAACAGTCTTGTGAAGAGAAGGCAATGGCACCCCACTCCAGTACTCTTGCCTGGAAACTCCCATGGACGGAGGAGCCTGGTGGGCTGCAGTCCATGGGGTCGCTGAGTCAGACACGACTGAGCGACTTCACTTTCACTTTTCACTTTCATGCATTGGAGAAGGAAATGGCAACCCACTCCAGTGTTCTTGCCTGGAGAATCCCAGGGATGGCGGAGCCCAATGGGCTGCCATCTGTGGGGTCGCACAGAGTCGGACACGACTGAAGCGACTTAGCAGCAGCAGCAGCAGCAAAGTCTTGTGAAGCTGTCAGATTTTCCATTTGCATCTTTAATTTCTTCCCCAATTCAGCGTGTGGTCTGAGAGTTTTCAGAATCCTGCACTTGATAAAGTCTTTGTGAATCTTCTTGAAGACGAAGCGTTTTTTGCAGAAGCATCAAACAATACCTGTTTCTGTTTGTTTGTTTGGGCCCTGCTGGGCAGCTTGCGGGCTCTCAGTTCCCCGACCAGGGATCAAGCCCTTGCTCTCAGCAGTGAAACCAGAGGCTGAATCACTAGGCCGTCATGGAATTTCCAAATAATAACAGTTTACAGTTTACCTGTATGCAGGTCAGGAAGCAACAGTTAGAACTAGACATGGAACAACAGACTGGTTCCAAATAGGAAAAGGAGTACATCAAGGCTGTATATTGTCACCCTGCTTACTTAACTTATATGCAGAGTACATCATGAGAAACGCTGGGCTGGAGGAAGCACAAGCTGGAATCAAGGTTGTCAGGAGAAATATCAATAACCTCAGGTATGCAGATGACACCATCCTTATGGCAGAAAGTGAAGAGGAACTAAAGAGCCTCTTGATGAAAGTGAAAGAAGAGAGTGAAAAAGTTGGCTTAAAGCTCAACATTCAGAAAATTAAGATCATGGCATCTGGTCCCATCACTTCATGGGAAATAGATGGGGAAACAGTGGAAACAGTGGCTGACTTTATTTTTGGGGGCTCCAAAATCACTGCAGATGGTGATTGTAGCCATGAAATTAAAAGACACTTACTCCTTGGAAGGAAAGTTTCATGTTGCAGTCCATGGGGTCGCAAAGAGTCGGACACGACAGAGCGACTGAACTGAACTGAACAGTTTACAGACAACAAAAGACTTTGAAATCCTGGTAAGAGGTGTGAATACAACACAACTGACAAATAAATGTGGTTACTGCTGCTATAACTTAGAACATTTTAAGATAATAACTATAATTATGACCAATAATATTTTATCAGGGTGATCAACTTTTAGAAATTTCATATAAGTTCTAAAACATTAATATTAGTAACATTAACCCATCCTGTATAACCTAAGAAGAAGACTTATATACAATATAACCTAAGGAGAAGACTCTTGAGAGCCCCTTGAACTGCAAGGAGATCCAACCAGTCCTTACTAAAGGAAATCAGTCCTGAATATTTATTGGAAGGATTATCTTTTAGAAATTTCATATAAGTTCTAAAACATTAATATTAGTAACATTAACCCATCCTGTATAACCTAAGAAGAAGACTTATATACAATATAACCTAAGGAGAAGACTCTTGAGAGCCCCTTGAACTGCAAGGAGATCCAACCAGTCCTTACTAAAGGAAATCAGTCCTGAATATTTATTGGAAGGATTAATGCTGAAGCTGAAACTCCAATACTTTGGCCACCTGATGTGAAGAACTGACTCCTTTGAAAAGACCCTGATGCTGGGAAAGATTGAAGGCAGGAGGAGAAGGGGTCGACAGAGGATGAGATGGCTGGATGGCATCACCCTCTCAATTGGCATGAGTTTGAGCAAACTCTGGGAGTTGGTGATGGACAGGGAGGCCTGGCGTGCTGCAGTCCATGAGGTCGCAAAGAGTCGGACACGACTGAGAGACTGAACTGAACTGAACTGAAGACGGTTTATTACCACTCATTTGACAATAAGGTGAGGTGAGGTGAAGTTGCTCAGTCGTGTCCGACTCTTTGCGACCCTGTGGACTGTAACCTACTAGGATTCTCCGTCCGTGGGATTCTCCGTCCGTAGGATTCTCCAGGCAAGAATACTGGAGTGGATTGCCATTTCCTTCTCCAGGGGATCTTCCCGACCCAGGGATCGAACCCGGGTCTCCCGCACTGGAGGCAGACGCTTTAACCTCTGAGCCACCAGGGAAGCCCCCATTTGACAACGCTTCCCCTATAATTTAACATAACAAAGAAACCTAATTAAAGCTTTCTTTCTCTGAGATGCTTCGGGGCCATCTTAGTTTCCCAACCAGGGACTGAACCGGTGAACAACTTTCTGAAGACAGGGTGGTGGGTCGAATGTGCGCTGCTTCTGGGACTGGCTCCCCAGGCCGTTCTCGGGTGCGTTTAACTCTTACGTGTCTCGGTTTCTCCCTGGGAAAGTCTAAAACCACCGTGGGTGCTCAGAGCACTCAATCAGTTCTTATCTCCTGCACCCCCGGAAGGGCACTGTTTACTTACGGCTGCACCGGGGTGCCCTGTAGAACCGCAGGATTGACACAGGCATCAATCCTCAGACACTTCCTCTAGGCCCTCATTTGCCTGAGGACACCTTGTGGCCAGAAGGAGCAAGTGTCCCTTGTTTTTTCAGAGTTGAATCAGTCTCACATTTCACTAGCAGAAGTTTTGTTCAGACCATATAGCAGCTTGTTTTATTTTTCCATTTAAACCAAATTTAGCAAAGACTCAGCCACCCATGTTTCCCTGGGCCTCCTGCCAGTATCCCCCCACATCTCTAGGAGATGCACTGGTGCCCTTTAAGACTCCGAGTCTCAAGTAAAAACAGCTCAAATAAAACGTTTAGGATCATCACT
Source organism: Cephalophus harveyi (assembly GCA_006410635.1). Lineage (NCBI taxonomy): Eukaryota > Metazoa > Chordata > Mammalia > Artiodactyla > Bovidae > Cephalophus > Cephalophus harveyi. The sequence goes on along the minus strand of SJYT01025636.1, from coordinate 206,393 downwards.
TGAAAGCAATGAAATCTAGATATCAGGAGAAATCCCTGGGACACCCGAGGAGCCCTGAGATGCTGGTGGGACTCAATGGGGTCTGTGTTGGTGCCAAGCGCTGGTTCAGGGCAGACCCCAGGGGTCCTCTGGGAATCACTGATATCCTGCTGACTGTGCCATCCGTGTGTCGATGAAAAAATTAAGAGTTGATCTAAGAAAGAAACGGAAAATTTTATTTGAGCCAACTTGAAAGGATTATAACCTGGAGACAGTCTTTCAGAAAATGCTGAGGACTGTGCTACCCACTGGAGGTCAGAGCACAGTTACTGAAGGTTTTGAAACAGACCCTACAAAGTGCGTGAGCAGCAAGTCCTCGTGGCCCCTCACGAAATGGAGAAAGAGTCTTATCTCCTAAGAAGATCTGGTTAATGCATATGCATAATTACACTCTAAAGGGGAGGGAGGAGACCCAAACAAGCAGAGGAAAATTTTTTCCCTAGTGGTCCAGTGGTTGGGAATCCGCCTGCCAATGCAGGAGACTCGGGTTCAGTCCCTGCTTGGGGAAGATTTCGCATGCCTCGGAGCAACTAAGCCCATGAACCACAGTACTGAGCCTGTGCTCTAGAGCCCAAGTACCTCCACTACTGAGCTTGAGCACCACACTGCTGAAGTCTGCGTGCCTAGAGCCCGTGCTCTTCAACAAGAGACGCCACTGCAACGAGGCGTCTGAGCGCCGCAGCTCGCCGCTGTCGCAGACAGAGAAAGCCCGCGTGCAGCAGCCCGGGCCAGAGACCGAAACAAAGAAATTTCAAGAAAAGGACAGATTATCGGCAACCAACTCTTGGGCACTGATAATATTCTGTATCTTTCGCAACAAAAGCAAACCTAAACAAAGAGAACGTATCGGAAGGACATCGGGTAGCTTCTGGCATCAAAGGAGCACTTAACGAGGCTTTGGCAGAGAAAGTCTGGGCAGAATTAGCGGTCAGGGCAGCCCCAGGAGAAACGTCATGGACACTGTGGGGTCTGCCTTCTGCAGGGCTCAACTCCAGCATTTTACCAGCCAAGAATCCCTTCTCTCAAGACATGAATTCTTGGAAGAGTCATTGGGTCAGCCTGTGGTGGAGCTAGGGCCACCTTAGGGAGCTGTGAATGGGACAGACAGTTTTGCTGGGACCTCATGGGGATTGAGGAGAGAGGCAGATACTCAAAAGAAACAGGGGAGGGGCTGCTCGAAAAGACGGGAGAGGAATGTGTTTTGCAGGCAAAACCACAAACTGTTTGCCACACGTTGTAATTCATCTGAGGAAGATTTTCAGCTCAGACAGTTATATTTCTAAATATTTTGGCACTTAAAGAAGCCATTTAGTCATCTGGAAAATGCAGAGTTGTGGAAAAATGGCTTGTCATGTGGTAAAAGCAGCATTCATGGTGGATCAGGACAGCAGGTTTTATTTTTTGAAAATATTTGCAGACGGTATAATTCTGCCTTGGAAACTGAAGAGAATCCACTGAAGAGCTCTTGGAAGCAACAGGAAGGTTATCACTAACTGGAAAAAAAAATAATGGATTATAAATCAACTAAAGGGAAAGCAAAACAGAACTGGAGGCAGCGTCCAAATTACCGACCAAGGCAATCTCTAAAGGAGTCAACTCAGCGAAAACGCAAAGCTTAAGAAAATGCTTTTCTTTACTAAGAAAAAACATCAGAGACGTCCCTGGGGGTCCAGTGGTTAAGAATCTGACTGCGAAGGCAAGGAACACAAGTTCAATCCCCGGTCCTGGAAAATCCCACATGCCTCGGAGCAGTTAAGCCTGTGCACAGCTCCTGAAGCCCGCTTGCCTACAGCCCATGCTCCACAAGAGACGCCACCGCAGTAAGACACGCACAGAACCAAGAAAGTGGACCCCGCTCACCACACTAGAGAAAGCCCCAGTGCAGCGACCAAGACCCAGTGAAACCATGTGGTCATTTTAGGGGGCCTCCGAGTCATTTCAGGAGCGCGCTGAAGAGCTCGGTACCCCAGCCCTGTATGTCTCAGCATAGAAAAGAATTCAGCGATAGGCAAAGTGATACAGAAGAAGTAATTTAGTGGAATAGTACGCGTGTGAGGTTTACAGGTGGGCGGGCGAGACACGCTGCACCCTGAGACCTTATTAGGCTACTGTTTTAAAGTCAAACGAAAAGAGAGGAAGGGAAAAGAACTTCCTTTTCTTTCTTGAGAAGACGTCAGGCTCCACTATCATTTCCTCCTCTAGGTTGATTGAGCAGGAGAGTTTTCTTGTCCCTAGATGGTCAAGCTAGGTCCACAGATTATTGTTTTTTGTGTGTGTGTGTGTGTGTACAGAGTATGTCCTGGGGACCATTAACTTACGGAGCTCACCGGGCAGGTTGTGGGTCTCAGGGCATCATCGTTCTGTTGCTTCGGGGCATGTCTCATGTTGAATCGTCTTGTTGCTCAGCAGGCCTGCTTGGGTTTGTGGTTATGCAAACCTGCTTTCTTGAGTAACCATTAACTTACAGGGGTTTCCCATATTTTCCTACTTACAATCCTTTAGTGGGATTAATTATTTAATCACTTATTTTGTCCCTTCGCTCTGTTTCTATCACCAGCACAGCGAAAAATAAAACCAAAAACACTCAGATTTGTTTTGGAGGCATAAAAGATGAACGATGGCGGACTTGACATTTAAACTCGAAAATATGAGTCTAAAATTCACGGGAAAAGTCCTAGTCCTTGGACAGCAAGCCTTCATAGCCAACAAGTTTCCTTGCAAGGGACAGGGTCCAGGGCTTGGTTCTGCCTCTGTCACTTACTGACTTGTGAGACCTTGGGCAAACGATGTACTCTTTAGGAGATTTACTTTCTCCATCTGTGAAGTGGGATAAGCATATCTTCCTGCTTCAAGAACTGTCGCAAGGATCATGTAGGAGAAATTATTTGAAAGCGCTTTATGAGCTGTAAGGCAGGCTTCATGTCATAACTACAATTTTTTAAATCCCCCAATGAAGCCAGATAAATGTGACGAAATCACAATGAGAAAGCCTCTATTTCACTACTTTCATTTTGCCACAAAGACAAACACATTTTACCTTATTAAACTCAATTAAAAGTTGATTTGTAAACAATTTTTTAAGCTTTGTTAAAGGATTTGTTTACTCGTGGCGGCGCCGGGCCTTGTGGTGCCCACTGGCTTGAGTTCAGCAAGCGGGGCGAGTCTTCGCTGCAGTTCACGGGGTTCTTATTGCGATGGTTTCCCTTACTATGGAGTGATAGCTTACACCTTGTTTTGGGGTCTCAGACAAGCCCCCAAGATGATAGACGAAAGCTTACGGTGTTCCACTGGATTTGTGGTCTCCGAAGGAGAAGATTTAACTCCAGGACCAAAGGCAGTCTCCGTCACCCAGAGCTTTGTGCAGTAGAAATTCTATTAAAGTCATAGTGGCAGAAAAAGCTTCTGACACAGACCTCAGAAGGGGGTAGAGAGACTATACGCCTCCCTAGTGTAAGCAGAGTATTATATACTTGTTTGCTAGCTGCTGAGGATAGAAAAAAACGCCTCAAGGCTGTGAAAACGTTGCCCAGAGCCTGTCCCGTAACATACATCCTGGGGTGACATCAGCATGAGGCTAGCCAGAAGGAACCGGTTAACCCAAAGCTCAAGGCTGTGGAAGTTTTACCCAGACCTTCTCCCCTAACATACGTTCTGAGCTAAAAAAAAAAAAAAAAGCATGTCCTTGAGCAAGAGCTACTGCGGCCTATGAGGCCTATGTGCCTAAAGCAAAAGAATGTTCACCTCCTCCTTGAAGGGGCCTGGAGTCCACCTCCTCCTTGAAGGGCCTCGGGAGCCTAAGTTTCGCTCTCAGGAGCGTGGGCCCTCGGCCCGCAGGCTTCAGCAGTTGCGGCTCGTGGGCTCGGTAGCTGCATCTCATGGGCTTAGACCTCAGGCTCAATAGTTGTGGCACAAGCGTTGAGTTGCTCTGTGGCGTGAGGGATCTTCCCGGACCAGGGATCGAACCCATGTCTCTTGCATTGGCAGGTGGATTCTTTACCACCGGGCCACCATGGAAGCCCTGATTTGTAAATATTTGATTCTTCTAGAAGAGAGAGAGAAGCTCTGTGAGCTACTGGCTGCACTAAAGGGGCAGTCACTCCCTTGCCCACTCACCGGACACGTGGCCTGAGCTGGGTGCTTACACCCCCTAGTGCCCCGCCTCCTCCGCCCCCCACCCCAAGTTATCGTCTCCCACCCTTAGAAAGGTTTTGGACCTCAAGGGGTTTGAGAGCAAAAACTCTGGAATCTTCACAGATCTCAGTTTGAACCCTGGGGTCATCACGTATCTTGGCTAACTCATTCTCTCTTTTCCTGCATTGCAGAATTATTAGATGGAGATGATAATAATATCTACTTCATCAGGAAGACTTGAGGATTAAATGTGATAATAAATACAAAGTGCTTGGAGTATAATAAGTACTCAATAGATGATAGCTGTTGCAATTACCACAATGATAAACACTATTCCTATCATATATTATTATCACCTTTAAGGGACCTGACATTCTAGGATACTGTGTCAGAGAAAAGCCAAAACAGATAGAGAACAGAAAATATTCCCTTAATAGGCCTTGAGTCTGTATTGCAAGTGGGACATTTTTCTGGAAGGCGGGCCAGTGAGTTCATGGGGCCTTATTTAACCTTGGTGACTCACAAATGGAGCTCAGCTAGGCCCTACCTCCTGTGGAAAAAGAGAGAAGAGGGCACAGCCAGATGGACATGGGAAAGCCTTGGCCTGGGAGGCTGCAACCGACGGCCCCTCAGAAAGTTTGGCCTAAGGGCTTTTAATTTTTAGAAAATATATATTGAGCTGAGGGGTTTCCTTTTTCTGCAAATAATTTTTGAGATAGACACCATTGGTAGTTAACCCAAAGCTATGCTCTTCTCCTTCCTTGAGGGCAGAACGCTGATGTGGGCTGGATCAGGCAGCTGAGAGTGGTGAGAGAATACACAGCCTCAGGGTTAAGCCATGGGAGGAAGTCTGCTTATTTTGCCAATGATTGGTTTAGAGAAGACCATGTGACTCAATTCTGGCCAATGAGATATGAAGATGTCCTCTCCGGGACTTCTGGGAAGTTTTTCCTCATTCTTAAAAAAAGGACATGCCCTACACGTTGATGGGACTGCAAAAACTGCGCAACTCATGTGGAGGGCACATTAGTGTCCAGTCGCTATGGTAACAAATTACCACCAACTGGGTGACTTAAAACAACACAAATGACTCTCTTAAAGGTCCAGAGGTCCGAAGCCTCATTTAGCTGTAACCAAGGTGATTGGCAGGGCTGTGCTTCCCCGGAGGCTCCCGGAGAGAACCTGTTTCCTTGTTCCTTGTTCTCCTAGAGCCTCATTCGTTCTATTCCTGGGCTCCTCCCTCCATCTTCGAGCCCAGCAATGCAGCATCTTTAAAACTCTCTCTGCTCAGTGTTCACATGGCTGTCTCCTCCATAGAGGAATCATCTTCTGCCTCCCCTTTTATGTCCCTTATAAAAGGGACACTTATGATTGTGGTTAGGGTTTACCTGGATAATCCAGGATACCCTCCCTATCTCAGGAGTCCTAATTTAGGGAACTTCCCAGGTGGTCCAGTGGCTAAGACTCCATGCTCCCAACACAAGGGGTCCAGGTTCAATTCCTGGTCAGGGAACTAGATTCCACATGCCCCAGCTAAACATGGTATAGCCAAATAAATAAATACAAAGAAATAAAAAAGACTCCTAATTGAATCTCATCTACAAAATCCCTTTTCCATGAAAAGGCAGTATCCACAGGTTCCAGGAATTAGGACCTGGATATCTGTGGGAGCCATTGATCATCCTACCGTGGGGGGACTTGGCACCAACTAGGAAAACTGCCTGTGCACTTGTCTTTTTCTGGAGGGGAATCAGGTTTATTGAGATATAAGTTACATATAGTAAAATTCACTCTCTTGAGTATACAATTCTACGAGTTTCAAGGAGCACATGTAATTGCATTATTGCTACCATAGTCAAGATGTGCAACAATTCCATTGCCCCCTCCCAAATTCCAACATGCAGCCCTTTTGGCATCACACTGTCCCCTCACCTCCGCCCTTGGCCACCATTGATGTGCTCTCTGTCTCTATGGTTTTGCCTTTTGGAGAACGTCATATAAATGGAACCATGGAGTATGTAGCATGTTAAGTCTGACTTCTTTTTCTTAGAAGAATGCTTTAGAAATTCATCCATGTTGTACTGTATTAGCAGCTTGTTCCTTTTAATTGTTGGGTAGCATTCAATTACAGTAATGTGTCACAACTTATCCATCAGTTGAAGGACACTTGAGCTGTTTCCAATTTGGATCAGTTATGAATAAAGCCTCTCTAAATGTTCAGATAGACACAATTTTAATGTGAATACAACTTTTCATTTGTCTTGAGTAAATATAGAAAAGAGATTGCAGGGTTATCTTGTGATCGCGTGTTAGACTTTGTAAGGGGCTGCCAGGCTATTTTCCAAAGAGCTGTACCATTTTGCTTTCCCACTAGCAATGCAAGAGGGCTCCAGTTGCTCTACATTCTCATCATCATTTGATATTATTACTTTTGTCTTCTCTTAATTTTAGCTATTCTGATAGGTGTACAGTGATGTAGCAATCCTACTTCCACAGATCTATTACAGGTACAGTGGCAAAAAGATGAAAAGATGCATGTCCAAGGCTATCCAGTCATTGTAAAGGCAAGAGACTGGAAACAACCCAAATCCCTATCAATAGAAGACTAACCGAATAAATTATGGTACACCCCCAAAATGAAGTCTAGCAAAGAATAAGAAAATTCTGTATTACTATGGTATGAACTCCAGAATACAGTTTTTTTTTTTTTCTAACTACGCTGTGTCTTCATTGTGGCCCTCAGGCATTCTCTAGTTGTGGCCTGCAGGCTTAGTTGCCCCTCGGCATGTGGAATCTTAGTTCCTGGATCAGAGACTGAACCCATGTCCCCTGCACTGACAGCTGAATTCTTAACCACCGGACCACCAGGGAAGTCCCAAGATATATTTTTAAAACAAATTAAATTAAATTAATGGAAAAGAAAAATGTGTAGAGTATGCTGTCATTTATTTACAAATAAAAGTTTAATAAATACTGCTATAGCAGAGGGAGGGATTGTAGAATAAAGGAATGCAGTAGAATCTACACTTCAAAAAATATACTTTGTTTTGTAGATTTAACTTTGGAGCCAGGCAAGTATTTTATATAAAATTTTTTTTGTTTAATTACCAAAAAATTTTATATAATTACCAAAAAAATTAGAAAGCAATCCTTAGAAATTAAAAGTAAAAAAAATACAAATGTTCCTTAATGTGGACTCATTGGACGATATAACCATATGGAGAAGATTTTGAGTGACTTTAAATCATCATCATTAGATTCTGTATCCCTAGAGGGATGTGTCCAAGGACAAAAAGACTGGGGATTATGGGATAAAAAATATATATTCATGTTGGCATCCTTGAGAACTGATTTATTTGGCATAGAGATATAGATTAGGATTGTTGAGGTTAACTGAAAACTGTGATTCTCCATTTCAATTGAAATTATTAGTATGAACATGTTATACCTTTTATCTTTAGAAAATAATATATATTTTCTAGCTATAACCACTAAAAAGAACTCAAAGTCAAGTAAACAGTGAAAAGGAAAACACATTTTTTTAGACTAGTAGAGAAAGTTGAACAGTTTTGCAGATTTGATGACACTAGGAAATGGTTGACAATATTTTATTTGTGATCATGATATTGTGGCTGCTGCTGCTGCTAAGTCACTTCAGTTGTGTCCGACACTGTGCGACCCCATAGACAGCAGTCCAACAGGCTCCTCTGTTTCTGGGATTCTCCAGGCAAAAATATTGGAATGAGTTGCTATTTCCTTCTCTAATGCATGAAAGTGAAAAGTGAAAGTGAAGTTGCTCAGTTGTGCCCGACTCTTTGCGATCCCATGGACTGTAGCCTACCAGGCTCCTCTGTCCATGGGATCCAGGCAAGAGTACTGGAGTGGGGTGGCATTTCCTTCTCTATGATATTGTGGGAATTTTTTAAAAAAGGATTCATACCTTTCAACAATATATTATGAAAGATTTACAAAAGAAGTAAACGTTTAAGGTTTGCTTCAAAAAAATCTGAGGGGAGGGGAAAGGTGTGTGAAAATGTAGAAGATACAGGATGATTGTGTAGTGAGAGTTGTGAAACCTGGGTGATGAGTATATTGGGACCACTATTCGATTTTATTTTTAAATGATTTAAAAGCTTTTCAAAATAATAATTAAAAAAAAAACAGTATTTTTCTTAAGCAAAAACAACGGGGGGAAATCTGTGGATATTGGGTGAGGATGTGATGCTTGGAGCTGCTGTGGCCACCTTGTGATCATGAGTGTGCAAGGCTGAAGTCAGGTGTAACCATAGCTAAGAGTGAACACAATGTGGACGTGCCACACCAGGAGGGAGCACACTTAACTAGACCTTGAAGGGAAAGCAGCATCTGCAGACAGAGATCATGGAAACAGTGAGGTTATAAGAAGTAGAGGGAACGGACAGAGCAAAGCTTGAGAAGACATGAGCGTGTAGACAGCCGGAGTCCAGCTCCAGCAGCCAGGGAGTCAACCTGAAGAGATGCACGGTGTCGCGAGAGAATGAGGCAGCCTCTCAGGTTTCTTGGACTGCCTATTTATTTCAAGTTTAAGATTTTCTTTTATACTTTTACAAAAGCATTAGATCAGAGGTTTGACATTTTCAGTTCCCCCTCACCCAGATTTATTATCTCCGTAAATCATTGTTGTCCTTCAAACAGAGTTCCTGCTTCAGCAATTCTCTCCGAATCAGCTTTACCATCTATTATCTACTTCCTCTTATGTGTCCTATAGTTAACTTGTGATTACATTGTAACTCATGCTACATCCCTCAGTTTATTTCTTATCTTTCTAAATCCTGTTTTCCCCTAACGTCCTGAGCTCACTATCTCTTAAAAGACTTCTAGCTATATTTTCTCTAAAATTCCTAACCTCTATAAGCTATAGTAAAATATGCTAACATTACAACATCCCTTAAATCTTCAACTTCTAACTATTTTAATTATTTCTAAGCTCTAAATTCAGTAAACTCCTTTGCCATAAACATTTCCTCACAAATAGGCTTCAGATAGCAATCCCTCCCATGGCCTCAAGCTGTGGCCTATGTGCTCATTCTGGAACACTCTTTCGTAAAAGTCCTTGAACAAATGTCAATGACTAACTTTATGAATTATTTTCTGAGCACAGCTGCAGAAGGCTTTGTGACTTCTCATGCTCCTCTCAAGAATAATAAGTGAAAGTGAAGTCGCTCAGTTGTGTCTGACTCTTTGCGACCCCGTGGACTGTAACCTACTAGGCTTCTCCGTCCACGGGATTCTCTAGGCAAGAATACTGGAGTGGATTGCCATTTCCTTCTCCAAGGGATCTTCCCGACCCAGGGATCGAACTCGGGTCTCCCACATTGGAGGCAGACGCTTTAACCTCTGAGCCAAGAACACTAATAAGCACCTTAATATTCCTTTTCAGTCAACTCAGCCGAGGAAAGGAAAAATCAAGTCAGAATCACAAAGCCTAACTCCTTCATCCCGGGTCCGTGCCTGCAGGATAAAGAGAGGGGGGTTGGGGCCGTGCATCCATTATGTCAGTAATGCCTAATGTGGCTCCCAACTGCTGGCAGGGAGGATGTGGGGGAAGTCCTGGTTTTAGGAAAGAAGGAAAGTCGATGAAGCTGTTGTGGCTCAAAAGGGACCTTGAAGGTTGTGCTACAAAGCTTGGGAGGTCATGGGGGCCATTGTAAAGTTTTAAACAGGGAAATGTTAGGATTATGTGTTTGTCAGAAAGATCCTTTGGAGACCAGCTTGTGGTGGATGATTAGAATGAGGTTAGATAGGAGACACTGGGACCAGCTGAGAGACTGTTGCAACACTCTAGGCCAAAGATGATAAGACCTAAGGCACCGGAGGTGGAGTGCTGCTAAACTGCTTCAAACGTGTCCAACTCTTTGTGACCCTATGGACCATAGCCCACCAAGCTCCTCTGTCCATGAGATTCTTCAGGCAAGAATACTGCAGTGGGTTGCCATGCAGAGCTGGGGGGAGATACTTCACAAGAGATTTAGGAGATAGAGTAGATAGGATTTGGCAGTGGTGGTCCATGCAAGATGAGGTATCAATCAGTTCACTGTTCATTTGTGTCTGACTCTTTGTGACCCCATGGACTGCAGCGTGCCACGCTCCACTGTCCATCACCAACTCCTGGAGCTTGCTCAAACTCATGTGCATTGAGTCAATTCAGCAATACCATCCAACCATCTCATCCTCTGTCCCCTTCTCCTCCTGCCTTCAGTTTTTCCCAGCATCAGGGTCTTCTCCAATGCTGCTGCTGCTAAGTCATGTCATTTGTGTCCAACTCTGTGTGAACCCATAGACAACAGCCCACCAGGCTCCCATCCCTGGGATTCTCCAGGCAAGAACACTGGAGTGGGTTGCCGTTTCCTTCTCCAATGCATGAAAGCAAAAAGTGAAAGTGAAGTCACCCAGTCATGTCCGACTCTTTGCAACCCCATGGACTGTAGCCCACCAGGCTCCTCCATCCATGGGATTTCCCAAGGAAGAGTACTGGAGTGGGTTGCCATTGCCTTCTCCACTTTTCCAATGAGTTAGTTCTTTTCCAATGAGTCAGTTCTTTTCCAATGAATCAGTTCTTCACATCAGGTGGCCAAAGTATTGGCGCTTCAGCTTCAACATCAGTCCTTCCAATGAAGATTCAGGACTGATTTCCTTTACGACTGATTGGTTTGACCTCCTTGCAGTCCAAGGGACTCTCAAGAGTCTTCTCCAACACCACAGTTCAAAAGCATCAATTCTTCGGCACTCAGCTTTCTTTAATAGTCCAAATCTCACATCCATACATGACTACTGGAAAAACCGTAGCTTTGACTAGACGGACATTTGTTGGCAAACTGATGTCTCTGTTTTTTTTTTTTTTAATACTCTGTCTAGGTTTATCTTAGCTTTTCTTCCAAGGAGCAAGTGTCTTTCAATTTCATGGCTGCAGTCACCATCTGCAGTGATTTTGGAGCCCAAGAAAATAAAGTCTGTCACTGTTTCCATTGTTTCCCCATCTATTTGCCATGAAGTGATGGGACTGGATGCCATGATCTTAGCTTTTTGAATGCTCAGTTTTAAGTCATTTTTTTCACTCTCTTTTTTCACCTTCATCAAGAGGCTCTTTAGTTCCTTTGCAGCCATGAAATTAAAAGATGCTTACTCCTTGGAAGAAAAGTTATGAGCAACCTAGATAGCATATTCAAAAGCAGAGACATTACTTTGTCGCCTAAGGTCCGTCTAGTCAAGGCTGTGGTTTTCCCAGTGGTCATGTATGGATGTGAGAGTTGGTCTGTGAGGAAAGCTGAGCACCGAAGAATTGATGCTTTTGAACTGTGGTGTTGGAGAAGACTCTTGAGAGTCCCTTGGACTGCAAGGAAATCCAACCAGTCCATTCTGAAGGAGATCAACCCTGGGATTTCTTTGGAAGGAATGATGCTAGAGCTGAAACTCCAGTACTTTGGCCACCTCATGCGAAGAGTTGACTCATTGGAAAAGACTCTGATGCTGGGAGTGATTGGGGGCAGGAGGAGAAGGGGACGACCGAGGATGAGATGGCTGGATGGCATCACGGACTCGATGGACTCAGTGATGAGTGAATTCCGGGAGTTGGTGATGGACAGGGAGGCCTGGCGTGCTGCGATTCATGGGGTCGCAAAGAGTCGGACATGACTGAGCGACTGAGCTGAACTGGACTGTTGTCCAGAGTGTCCTTGTCTGTGCGTAACAGCGGTGTCATTAACCACTGTCCCATCTCAGGAGGCTTTGAGCTTGTTCAGTTCAAATCCCACTTTGCTCATTCCCCTTCCCGCACCGAGTACAGATGCCCAGTTTTCCTGTCACCATTCCACTGGGTCCAGGGCCCCACTCCCTTGCTTTGGGCTTACAGGTTTTTCCGGCCCCTGATGTCCCCTGCAGTAATGGGGCAGGATCATGTTGCTGTGTGGTATGGACGGCCACCTGTCCAGCTGGGCAGGCATCCAGCGAGTTACCGATGTGAATGGAGTGATCTGTTCTCCAGGGGCGCACAGAAGAAAAATAGGTATGGGTGACCTTGGGCAGGTGACAGGAGGTTCTCCGGTCATGCCTGAGCCACCTGTGGCAGTGACTCAGCTCTTGCTCCTTGTTGTTCAAACTGTCTCCCTTGAAGCCTTCTCTGCTAATTCCTTTCACCTGGCTCAGCTGTGCTTTGGGCCCTGTTCCTTTTTGATCACCTTCCCCGGATCAGCTCCCAGGCCAGGGGTGTCCTTGCGTCAACGCCTCCCGGTCACCTTCCTCTCCTCATATCTTCTGACCTCCTTCTACTTTTGAGAAAACCTTTCTTTCTGCTCTGGACCTCCACTGTGGCTCGTGGTAAAGAACCTGACTTCCAGATGCGGGTTCGATCCCTGGGTTGGGAAGATCCCCTGGAGGAGGGCATGGCAACGCACTCCAGGATTCTTGCCTGGAGAATCCCAGGGACAGAGGAGCCTGGCAGGCCACAGTCCACGGGGTCGCATAGGGTCAGCACGACTGAGCGCCTTCGCAGGCACGCGTGCACGCACATGGCCATTCCCCCTCTCTGGGCTAGTCTCCCTGCTCTTCCTCTTTTAGAAACTGTATTCATTTATTTATCTACTGTGGCTGCACCGGGCCTTCTCTGGGGCGCGTGGGCTTTCTCGAGTTGTGGGGAGTGGGCGCCGCTCTCCAGTCGCGGTGCTGCTGCTGCCGCCGCCAAGTCGCTTCAGCCGTGCCCCAGTCGCAGTGCATGGCCTCCTCATTGCAGTGGCTTCCCTTGTGGGGAGCACAGGCTCTAGGGAGCATGGGCTTAGTTGCTCCGCGGCGTGTGGGATCTTCCTGGACCAGGGGTGGGACCCGCGTTCCCTGCACTGGCAGGAGAATCCCCAAGCACTGGACCACCAGCCAAATCTCTCTCTGTTCTTCTCTAGGTCAACGACAGAAGAGTTGATGATCTGCTAAATCTGGGTCATCATCAATTAATACAAACAAACCAAAAAAGAAAAAGATTTCCCTCTTCTTAAGGATAGAGAGGACTCACCATTCAAAGCACACAGTAAGGGCAAATAACTGCGGTCAGTAGGTGGGAAAAGGGATACATCTGCAGGCTATTTTGACATTGTAAAAGTTTGACCCCTCACATACTGCCCTGTTCATAGAGGCAAGCTCTGGCTTCCCCTAACTCAACAGTTACTTGTTCTAACACCATTATGGGGAGTCATTTCAGCCCTGGGGGTTGATTCCTATTTCTTATTCTTAAGTAGTTCATTCTCTCTCCATAATTCTCAGTGCCCTAAACTCCTGGCTCTTGGATCCACCCCAGAAGAGGGAAAGAATTACCTAAAATCAGAACTACTTCTCACCCAGAGAGGTCACCCTTTGTTTTCTGATGATTTTAGCTGGGCTTTAGCTTTGCACAATGAAAAGGCCATTAGCAAGTTTTCTCCCCAGTCCGAGAGCAATTTTCTCCAGAATACGAATTCTCCTGCCGTCTCTTTAGGAACAAGCGCATACAGTCGTTTTTTTGTCTGTGCAACATGTGTTTTCTATTATTACTATTCTGGATAGATGATACATTCTGATTTAAAATTCAAAGGCAACAAAAGATCTACACAGAAAAATCTTCTTTTTGCCCCTGTCTAACTACACCCCAGGCACTCCCCAGAGGTGAGCGATGTTACTAGTTTTTTACATATCCTTCCAAAGTACTCTGTGCAAGGATACAAAGAAACGCATATCGATTCCCTCTCTCTTGTTAGTCTTCTCACATATGCTAGCATTGGAGAAGGAAATGGCCACCCACTCCAGTGTTCTTGCCTGGAGAATCCCAGGGACGGGGGAGCCTGGTGGGCTGCCGTCTATGGGGTCACACAGAGTCGGACACGACTGAAGCGACTCAGCAGCAGCATTGCAGCTGGTGCTTTGCGCTTGCTTTTTAAAGGATGTGTTTATTTATTTGGTTAGCTGTTTTGAGTCTTGGTTGCAGCATGTGGCCTCAGCAGTTGTGGTGTGCGGGCTTAGTTGCCCCGAGGCACGTGGGATCTTATTTCCCCAATCAGAGAACAAACCTGCATCCTTTGCATTGGAAGGCGATGTCTTAACTGCTGGACCACCAGGGCCGTCCCTGCACCTTGCTTTTTTTCACTGACAAATATAGTTTGGGGATGCTCCTATTTTGCTACATAGAGTATCACCAATCTACGGTATTCTGGTGCATGTATATTACATGATTTATTTAAATCATCCCCTGTTGGTGGACATTTTGGTGATTTCCAATCTTTGCTAGTAGTACTGTAAGCAATGCAGCCCTGATTACCTGGTAGATGTGCCCGTTTGCACACTTTTGAGTGTATCTGTAGAAAAAAAAAAATCCTGCAGGTGGAATGGCTGGATCAGATGATAAGTATTCCAACTGCCCATCTTGTACCCGTTCACACTCTTACTATCCATTAAGAGATGTGTTTTCCCAGAGTGTTTAAATGTATTTCTAGAAAAAATGCTTCTGGGGCCATGTGGAAATTGGATTGGAAGAAGACCTAAGTGCCCCTGCGGGAGACGGTGTGTTCTAGGTAAAGTGGTCCAGGGAAGATTTGCTCTTTGGAGGTCAGAGAAAGCTTTCTGAAAGTGAAGCTCTTGAAGAATCAGGGGTTGCCCAGACAGACAGAGGAAAAGCCTGTGTGGCCGTGCTGGCTGGCTCTTCCTGGTAGGATGATCTGAAAAGATAATTTTGAGGGGAAAAAAATGTTGCACGCCAAAGGATGTACCTCAGACTTACCTATAAAAATAAGGAGCAAGAAATCATTCGGTGAGGGTTAAGTAATGATGATATGTGAACTTTATGGAGAAGAAAAGTATAATGATAATAATAATATCAATAGTAATAGCAGCTATTGTTCTCTATACTTGCTAAGATATTTATTTTTTCCTGATTCGCAATCACATGATCAAGTTGTATCTGAAAAATAGACACATGCATATAGCTTTAAGTTTAGTACCATATCTTGGTAAAACTAGCATAATATATGAAAATAAGACTAAGAAAAAGAATGAGCTTGGGCTGAGCAATTGAAGCTTCTCAATTTTGCATTAATTGCAGCTATTGTTCCTTAAAGAAGGTGTCAGGCACTGGATTATACATTGCTGTGCTTAGCTGCTCAGTCGCGGCTGACTCTTTGTGACCCCATGGACTGTAGCCCACCAGGCTGCTCTGTCCATGGGGATTCTTCAGGCCAGAATACTGGAGTGGGTTGTCATGCCCTTCTCCAGGGGCTCTCCCCAGCCCAGGGATTGAACCCAGGTCTTCTGCATTGCAGGCAGATTCTTTATCAGCTGAGCTATCAGGGAAGCATTATTATACATGCATTTCTTTAAGCCTATTTAATTCTTATACTAACTCTCTGCATGAGGCACAATTATTCCCAATTTACAGATGAGAAAACTGAGGATCAAAGATGACAAGTAACTTGCTGAAGGCAACTTAACAAGGAAGTGGCAGAGCCAGGATTCCACGAAGCAGCGTGACCCCAGCCTGCAGTCTCACCCGCTAGCATAGCCTCCCCCATTGGCCTGCTCAGCCCTCCAGAGCGCTGGAGAAGGGGCAGGCAAAGGTGAAACAGAGACTCAAGAAGCTGTGGCTTTTCAGAGGAAATACGAAGAATACATTGCAACCAGGGAAAATGTCTGCTAAATAACAGGGTGTGTGTGTGGTGGGGGGAACTGTGTGCATAATTGTTTAAACAGGAGGCTCACAACTATGTAAAAACAGAAATACCTGTGGGTTTGCTGCTTACCCATCTGGAACAGTCTAGGGAAGCCCTGGGTTTAACTTTCTGATTGTTGGCAGTCCTGTATCAGGCGCTGTCCTCTGACTTTAGGAAAGCTGGGGAAATTTGGCTACTGTTCCTAAAACTAAAGACTATATTGAAGGCATTTAAATATTTTCAATGCTGTTGAACATTTAAATATGTAAGTATCATGGAACAAACAGAGCTCCTAAAACCTTCCTAGGTGATAAGGTTGCTGCTGCTGCTGCTGCTGCTGCTAAGTCGCTTCAGTCGTGTCCGACTCTGTGCGACCCCAGAGACGGCAGCCCACCAGGCTCCCCCGTCCCTGGGATTCTCCAGGCAAGAACACTGGAGTGGGTTGCCGTTTCCTTCTCCAATGCAGGAAAGTGAAGAGTGAAAGTAAAGTCGCCCAGTCGTGTCTGACTCTTAGCGACCCCATGGACTGCAGCCTACCAGACTCCTCCATCCATGGGATTTTCCAGGCAAGAGTACTGGAGTGGGGTGCCATTGCCTTCTCCGATAAGGTTGCTAGGAGCATATATATATATACACATACACATATACACCTTGCTTATATATATATAGTATATATATACACACACATATACACCTTGCTTATATATATATAGTATATATATACACACACATATACACCTTGCTTATACACACACACACACACACACACACACATATATATGCTGTCCTGTGCTTAGTAGCTCAGTCATGTCTGACTCTTTGCAACCCCATGGACTGCAGCCCGCCAGGCTCCTCTGTCCATGGGGACTCTCCAGGCAAGAATACTGGAGTGGGTTGCCATTTCCTCCTCCAGGGGATCTTCCCAACCCAGGAATCGAACCAGGGTCTCCTGTACTGCAGCCGGATTCTTTACCAACTGAGCCGCCAGGGAAGCCCATATATGTGTGTGTGTGTGTATGTGTGTGTGTATGTGTGTGTGTATGTGTGTGTGTATGTGTGTGTGTGTGTGTGTGTGTGTGTGTATACATAGTTGTAACATGTGGGATCTATTCTCCTGACCAGAAGGTGAACCCAGGCCCCTTGCATTGGGAGGATGGAGCTGTAGCCACTGGCCTGCCAGGAAAGTCCCTAGGCGCACCTTTTGTACTAATGTTTGGTCTTTGATACTGGTTCCCGACAGAGAGCTCCTAAATCTTTAGGAATGCCCCGGGTGATAGGAGTGTCTGTTGTCGTAAGGAGGAGAATTTGGGTGGGTAGGCGTGCCTGTTGTTCTAATGAGGAGACTATTGGTAAACTCAGGGATGCTTCAGCATGGGAGTTGGTCACCGGAAAAAACCAAGCTGTGATTAGAAGTTTGGAACTTTCATCCTCGGAGAAGGGGAGAAGGGCTGGGAATTGAGTTAATACTTGATCATGCCTATATAACGAAGCCTCCATAAAAATTCCTGAACTCCGATGTTCTGAGAGCTTCCAGGTTGCTGAAAAGATGCGACTGCGAGAGTGGTGGCCCCAGAGAGGGCATGGAAGCCTGGCCTGTCTTCCTCCACATCGTGCCCAGGGCATCTCTTCCATCTGGCTGTTCCTGACATGTTGTTCAGTCGCTAAGTTGTGTCCAGCTCTTTGAGGTTCCATCACCTGTGGCGCTCCAGACTGGTCCTCTGCTGTCTCCTGGAGTTTGCACAACGTCGTGTCCATCGAGTTGGTGACACCATCTAACCATCTCATCCTCTGCCACTCCCTTCTCCTTTGCCCTTCAGGCTTTCTCGTGTATTCCTGTTTGTAAACTGGTCACCTAGTAAGTAAATCGGGCTTCCACGGTGGTTCGGTGGTAAAGAATCTGCCTGCAGTGCAGGAGACTTGGGTTCAATCCCCGGAGCGGGAAGATCCCCTAGAGAAGGGCATGGCAGCTCACTCCAGTATTCTTGCCCAGAAAATCCCATTGACAGAGGAGCCTGGTGGGCTACAGTCCGTGGGGCCACAAAGAGCTGGACATGACTGAGCACGCAAGGATCTAAACTGCAGTCAAATGATCAAATCAGAGGAGAGGGTCATGAGAGCCCCTGACTTACAGCTGGTCGGCCAGAGGTACTGGAGGCTCAGTTCAGTTCACTTCAGTCGCTCAGTCATGTCCGACTCTTTGCGACCCCATGAATCGCAGCACGCCAGGCCTCCCTGTTCATCACCATGTCTCGGAGATCACTCAGACTCACGTCCATCGAGTCAGTGATGCCATCCAGCCATCTCATCCTCGGTCGTCCCCTTCTCCTCCTGCCCCCAATTCCTCCCAGCATCAGAGTCTTTCCCAGTGAGTCAACTCTTCGCATGAGGTGGCCAAAGTATTGGAGTTTCAGCTTCAGCATCATTCCTTCCAAAGAACACCCAGGACTGATCTCCCTTAGAATGGACTGGTTGGATCTCCTTGCAGTCCAAGGGACTCTCAAGAGTCTTCTCCAACACCACAGTTCAAAAGCATCAATTCTTCAGTGCTCAGCTTTCTTCACAGACCAACTCTCACATCCATACATGACTACTGGGAAAACCATAGCCTTGACTAGACGGACCTTTGTTGGCAAAGTAATGTCCCCGGTTTTAAATATGCTATCTAGGTTGGTCATAACTTTTCTTCCAAGGAGTAAGCATCTTTTATTTTATTTTATTGTTTTTAGTGTTTTTTAATTTCATGGCTGCAGTCACCATCTGCAGTGATTTTGGAGCCCAAAAATATAAAGTCTGACACTGTTTTCACTGTACTGGAGGGTAGGGCTTGTGTTTGGCATCTGAAGTGGGACCGTGGGCAGTCCTGTGGGCCTGTCTTTAACCTGTGGGATCTGACCCTAATTCCAAGTCCATAATGTCAGAATTGAACTGAACTGTAGAACACCCAGCTGGTGTCACAGAGTTGTCAGTGTGGGGAAAACACCTCCACATCTGGTGGCAAAATAAAGTTTTTTGTGGGTAGTAGAGAAGAAACAATGTTTCCCCTTTACACATATACACATTTCAGGGTTGTTACAATGACTCAAACTTTTTTAAAATATGAAACTTGGGAAAAGCCTACCGGGGATATTTGATACAAATCTAGAAGGTTAAGGAAGCAGATGTTTTGAGAGAGTAGCTTACCCTTACTAATTGATGTAAATTGATATCAATGTCTTACCTATTCATTGCTCCAGTCATTGGATTTCTGTGGTGATTGTTTTTTAAAGGTTAACCTTGACCAGCTCCATTATAATTTTTTTCCAGTAGTATAAGCAGACAGATGGAGAAGGAAATGGCAACCCACTCCAGGGTTCTTGCCTGGAGAATCCCAGGGACGGGGGAGCCTGACGGGCTGCCGTCTATGGGGTCGCACAGAGTCAGACACGACTGAAGTGACTTAGCAGCAGCAGCAGCAAGCAGACAGAATCAAGAGAGGAGGCTTATATTTATTTCAAATAGTGAAAGTAACAGCTATCAATTGTTTGTTTCAGAAAGATTGTTTGGAATATCTGTATTTGATCATTTGTTCACCCTGCCTTCACGTTAGTTCTGCTTCTTATCCACTCAATTCATTCATTTGTTTATTCATTTTCACATTTCCTAGTCTTCTATTGTATGCCTAGTTCTGTGTTGGGCCCTGGAAGCATAATAGTGAACAACACTTGGTGCCTGCCCATGAGGGGTTTGCTGGTAGACCTGGAAACATAAAGAGATGATTATAACACAGTTTGATCGGTGTCATTTCAATGCAGTTTAATGTGCGTGCAGATGGCCTATACAACCCAGGATGCTGGGTTGGCCGCTGCCATAGACAGTAGAGAATTGGAGACTTGGCCTTGCCCTCAGGGAGCTCATAGTCTAGTGAGAAAGACAGCGAACAGTTGTTGGTGTTGTTCAGTTGCTAAATCACGTCTAACCCTTTGCAACCCCATGGACTGAAACACACCAGGCTCCTCCGTCCTCCACTCTCTCCTGGAGCTTGCTCAAATTCATGTCCACTCAGTCAGTGAAGCTATCTAACCATCTCATCCTCTGTCGTCCCCTTCTCCTTTTGCCTTCGATCTTTCCCAGCATCAAGGTCTTTTCCAATGAGTCGGCTCTTCGCATCAGGTGGCCAAAGTGTTGGAGCTTCAGCTTCAGCAAAAAAAAAAAAAAAAACACGGTAACTAATTCATTACAAATAACTGTCATTTATAAGGGAATTAAGCAAGGTTTGGGGATGAAAAATAATAAGGACAGGGGACTCTGTTTTCGCAGAACGGTCCAGGAAGTATTATGATGGAGGCATTGGAAGGGACTGTGGGAGCAGGGAGGGGCAGCTAGTATAATGTATGCTGGAGGAGGTGGGGGGGGCTAGAGAGCTCCCCCCAAGTTAAATCCCTTCCAAAAGATAGGGAAGAGTTAAACAGGGGGAGAATGTCAAGATGGGCAATCCTAAGAGAGAGAGAGAGAACTGGGGTAGAAAAGTTTGAAGATGTCAAGGTGATGGAAAATCTGGGTCTGCTAGAAGATCAACAGATGATTCAGTGGCAAAGGAGTACGGAGTTCAGGTGGGAAGTGTTCGGGTGGGAGGGGACGAGATGGAGCCGCAGCGATAAAGCAAGGTCAGATCATGTGTGGCCACCGAGGCCTGGCTAAAAACGTTTGGAATTTAGATGATGATAAAATATAGAGCTGAGCAGCCTATGACCCTGAGCACTTAAAGTTCGCCCAGCTTTCCATGGGTCTCATAAAACCAGACGGTACCGATTGTCTTTCATGCCATGATTAACTTGTATATTTTAAAAGAGTGTTACAGGTTGCCCACTGAAGATTTGTGTCTTTCTTTTTCATCTCTAGGGAAAGATGAGCTTAAAGGACCTCTCTGGGTAACTCACCTTTAACTGCTTAAAGTTTGCTCTCCCTGAAGGGGGACAGGTAAGACACCTGGAGACGAAAAATAAAAAGACGTTTGGAGCCCCAAAGGGCAGAAATGCACACAGATTTTGAAATGGACTCCTGGCAGGCCAGAACCTTGGAGAATGGCTGTGAGAGACTGAGCATGGGCTGTGTGGTGAACAGCGCGAGAGCTGGACAGCTCCTGGGGAGCCCGGCGCCTGCCCGGGAACTGGACCTGCAGCGCCGTCCATCCAACGTCAAGGTCAATATAGGGCGACTGCACCAGGGAGAAAGCAAACCCCAGATCGCCTGCTTGCTGCGGGGGTGAGGGGGCCTCTTCCTGCTGGGGTTGCTTCAGCCTTGGAGCTCAGCGGAACACTCTGGAAAGTTCCATCAGCGAAGTATCATGTTTCTTGTTAATCAGGTATTGCCTTTCTCAAGTTGGTGGTTTTGATTTGAGAAAAGAAGTGATCACATTTGCACCTTTGAGTTTTTGAAGACAGTCTTACAAATCACAGCTGTAAAATAAAACAACCTAGAGTAAGTTGACCTGAGGTTTCTAACATTTTGAAGGTTGACTAGATCTTACAAGACGGAGGCCCTCTGGCTCTCCCCGGGCCAGTGCAGTAGAAGGCAGGGCTGGGAAAGCTGCAGGGTTTATGCTGCTGAGTCGCTTCAGTCGTGTCCGACTCTGGGTGACACCATAGACGGCAGCCCACCAGGCTCCCCCGTCCCTGGGACTCTCCAGGCAAGAACACTGGAGTGGGCTGCCGTTTCCTTCTCCAATGTGTGAAAGTGAAGTCGCTCAGTCGTGTCCGACTCTGGGCGACCCCATGGACAGCAGCCCACCAGGCTCCCCCGTCCCTGGGACTCTCCAGGCAAGAACACTGGAGTGGGATCGCCGTTTCCTTCTCAGGTGCAATCAGTGGTAAAGAATCCACCTGGCAAGCAGGAGATGAGGATTTGATCACCCATGGATTCGGGCGATCCCCCTCCAGTTCAATCCCTGGGTCGGGAAGATCCCCTGGAGAAGGAAATGGCAACCCACTCAGTATTCTTGCCTGGGAAGTCCCTTGGACAGAGGAGCCTGGCGGGCTACAGTCCATGTGGACACAAAGAGTCGGACACAACTTCAAGACTAAACAGCAACGGGAGCACAAGCTTTCTCAGAGGTGGTTAGTTCTATTGCCCCCATTTGCCACTGAGACAATGGAGGCTCAAAGCAGTGCTGACTTGCCCAGAATCACCCTGCAAGCTAGGGGTGGGGCAGGGAGTGAACTCAGGTGTTCTAATTCCCTGGGCAAGGCTATTAGTACTTCAGCAAAGCACCGCCACTGCTGAAACAGCAGTGAGAAAGAAGAAAGAGGAGAAGAAGAGGGAAAGAAAGAGAGAGGCCCAAAAGACTAGAGGGAAGGGAAAGGAGAAGTGGGAGGAGCCGGAAAGTGGAGGAAGAGATCAACCTTTGATGAAAA
This sequence comes from Cephalophus harveyi, assembly GCA_006410635.1. Taxonomy (NCBI): domain Eukaryota; kingdom Metazoa; phylum Chordata; class Mammalia; order Artiodactyla; family Bovidae; genus Cephalophus; species Cephalophus harveyi. Next base: position 184,138 of record SJYT01025636.1, on the reverse strand, counting down.
CCTTAATCTCGACGTGCCCAGTCTCCAGGATTTAGCACCTAATTAGATCTAATCTGAGGTGACATTGGCAGAATAATAATAGAAATAAACTGCACAATAAATCTAATGTGCTTGAATCATCCCCAAATCATCCTCCCCCACCCTGGTCTGTGGGAAAATTGTCTTCCACAAAGTCCATCCTTGGTGCCAAAAAGGTTGGAGATGACTGCAGCCGAATCAGCTGTTATGCATGACTTTTTGTTGTTTGTTTTTTACTTCCTCAAAGCCCAAAGAAGGTAACGCATTGATGGCCTGATTGTGTTTCTACCACGACTTGCAACCCAAGATGCAGCCCAGCCTCTGAAAAGCCCATTGTTCTGTGCAGCGATGCTATAACTCTCTGTAAACGGGGCAGTCCAGGGCGCCCAGTGCTGCCTGCTCCACCCCACTGGTGACCTGCAGGGACAGCTGAATGCCTTCTGGTCCACTGAGCCCAGAGGAGTGGGGCTGGGCTTTCAGAAACAGCAGAGCTGATTCATCGAGAACAAAAGCCAGCTCTTCCTGCTAAATCCCTGGCCATCAAGGCCGGCGAGGCCAGCAGGCCCCTGTGCCCCTCTGCAGAAACTCCTTCTTCATCCGGCTACCGCGGTGAGGCTCCACGGCAGGAGAGCCAGCTTCCCGCTGCCCCGTTCCTTCAGCCTGGCTTGCTCTCAGACCCCCCTAGGAAGCAGTGGCTTGGGAGTGAAATCTGGATTCTCGTCCTGGTCCTGCCATTTCCCAGCGGTGCAATGTAAATGAGGAACTTCACTTCTCTGAGCCTCAGTTTCTCCATCTGTGAACTGGGAGTGAAAATGGTTCCAGCCAGAGGAACTGCTGTCCGATTTGAAGGAGATAACGCCCAGAACAGGAATCTACGGCTAATTGTCCTCTTGCCATCTGGCGTCATCTTTCATAATTCAGTCCGGTACCTTGCATTCCAGACACGTTGGCACAAGCTCACCCATCTTAGCTCCTCCACGTCATTACCTGTAGGCTTCCCAGAATGATGCCAGCTTCTGTTTACAGAGGCCCTGCTGTGTCCCAGGCCTTGCAGCTAGCAGTTAACATGGATAATTTCACTTCATTTTCCCACCACTCTTTGAGGTGGACAGTTATCAAATAAAGAAAGTGAGGCACAAAGAGGGACATTCCAAGGTCCGGCTCATCTCCTTCTTTGAAGTCTTCTTGGATCCTGCCCCCGCCTCTCCTCCCTTCCCCACCCTCAGCTTCCTCTTTCTTAGTTCCTGTAACACCCTACTGTAATTGCCCGTTTCCTTGGCCACAGGCCCTGTGAAGGTTGAGTCTATGACCGATTCATCTCTATGTCCATCGCCCAAGGCACAGGGCTTGTACACAAAAAAACAGTAAGTAGATAATAAATAAGGAAAAAACCCAAAAACATGAACTTCCTGTGTGGGTACAGAATAAAAGAATACAAAAATAGCACTGTATCAAAGGGTTTTTTTTCTTTTTTTTTTTGGTGTGTGTGTGTGTGGAAGGGGTTTTATGAATTACTTTTTATTTGTATAGCACAGCAGTTTACAGTTTTTCCTAAAATAGGCTTACACTTCTTAAACGACTCCAGGTACTTTCCACATAAAGAAATAGTGAGTATTCATAAAGCATTACATAAAATGTACAGGCAAAGGCCCAACCTCAGTCCCTAATATTGTCGAGATGAAGAGAAAAAAAAATCCTGATCATGAATAGGAGGCATGGAAAAGGTTTTATCTTCCCCTTGACTTTCACTTTGGCTGTCGAAAGAGCCTGGACTTTGGAGACAGATCTACGTTCCAACCGCAGACAGCCGCTCGGCACCTGGATCGGGTGCCTTCCCTTTTCTGAGCCTGTTCGTTGTTCAGCCACTCGGTCGTGTCCGACTCTTCGCAGCCCCGTGGACGGCAGCACGCCAGGCTCCCCTGTCCATCACCAACTCCCGAGTTTGCTCAAACTCATGTCCATCGAGTCAGTAATGCCATCCAACCATCTCGTCCTCTGCCTTCCCCTTCTCGAGACTTCTGCCTTCAACCTTTCCTGGCATCAGTGTCTTTTCTAATGTGCCAGCTCTTTGTATCGTATCAGGCGGCCAAAGTACTGGAGCTTCAGCCTCAGCATCAGTCCTTCCAATGAATATTCAGGGTCGACTTCCTTTAGGATGGACTGGTTTGATCTCCTTGGGATTATTCATGAGCCTGTTTATTTATTTGTAATATCGAAGATAATACCTAACTTGGAGGTAGCTGCAAGACTTACTAAGCATTCCAAAAGTGGTGCTTATAATTACAACTCTAGTTTTTGTTGTTGAAATTGCTACTTACCATCCTAGGACCAGCTATCTGTAGCTGCAGATGGCAGTGACATGCATGGCAGAAGGAAGAAGGGCATCTGGGTGCGTTTGAAATTTCCTTGAAAATCCAACCTGGGAGGCCCGATGGCGGGGGCATCAGAAGGAGAATCCTCTCTGAAGCTCATGGTGTTCAACATCTTACTGGCATGTATGGGGCACAATTATAGAATCAGACCTTTTAGGAATTCCAGTGATGTGGAAATGTATAAACTATGGGTTAGGACTGAGCTGACAGTGACCTTACGGCACCCATACTTCTAACTCCTCATTAAAATAGTAAGACACACAGCTTCCTCCTCAGGGCATTCAGAAGACACTAGGGTTGGCAGCTCTTGAGATTCAAAGTGCAGCCCTCTCCTGAGGGCTATAGTCCTTCTGAAGCATCCCAACTCACTCTCGTTTCCTCATTTATCGATTAATTAATTTAGTAAAAACTTGCTAAGCGCCAGCTCTGTGTCAGGCATTATTTGACACTGAGTATATATTGACAACCAAGCAAACACACTTCTTCCCTCCACCGAGCGCCCAACCAGTGAGCAGGAGAGGCACATAGGCGGGCAGTCTCAACGCAGAGGCTTGAGTGGGGGAAACCCAGGCTGCTGCCAAATGCCAAACAAGCTCCTGAGTAGGACTGGGGGGTGGGGCCAGTCAGGAAGAGGGAAGCTCTGATCTCGGCAGCCTTTGCTGATTTCCCTGGTGTGAATATCCCCACCAAGGTTTATTTCAGGTTGCCAGAATGACATCACTGAAGGTGAAACTGAGAAGCGATGGGGAACAGCACACTATTTATAATAGTATTTTAACCATAAATAGCTAAAAACGAAAGCCTGAAGAGCATGGGCAGAACACAGTGCTTGCTGCCTAGTTGCTAAGTTGTATCTGACTCTTCCGCGAGGCCATGGACCGTAGCCACCATACTCCTCTGACCAAGGGATTTCCCGGGCAAGAACACTGGAGTGGGTGGGCAGTTCCTTCTCCAGGGCATCTTCCCAACCCAGGGATCGAGCCAGCAGGGGATCGAACCCTGGTCTCCTGCAGGGCAGGCAGATTCTTTACCACTGAGCTATAAGGAAGCCTATAGGTCACAGCAGAGTAAACGAATTAGGCGGTGACAGGTTCTGAGACATTATCACCTTTATGATTTTTTTAGTAATAAGCATATAAACATTAATTTTTATTGAACAGTATGTTTAACAGCTAGCTGTAAAAATTCCTGGAAACTTAAAAAGCAGCTCTTGGAAGCCAGTTCAGGCTGGCTCCAGCACGCCACCAGAGGCCCCCAGGCTGAAGCAAAACAGGCTCCTCCTTTCTGCAGCCTTGGTTTCTCCCAGCCTGCACATCTTCCCTTAGCGAAAGATGCCATCCCATTTCTGCCTCCACTCTTACTCTTTACGGCCTTCCCCCAAGGGAAGCTGCTCACTCTGCCTGGCTTCCCCTCCCCTTTTCTTTCCATCCACAGGTCACAGTGGGAGCGGCCAGTTTGGGGCAGTTTGACCCCACCACTCTGGCTAGAGTCAGCTGGATAAAGGGTAGGCATCTGACCCAAGTTGGCATGTGGGCCACAGACAGCGAGTCCAGCTCACTGCTGGTAAAAGTCATTTGGCGGAAGGCAGAGATTCCTTTCTGATGTGAGGTAGAGCAGCAAAGCAGATGGGGAGATCCAGGTGATGAAGTGACGGCCCTTGCTGGGCTTCCTTAGTACTCAGGCCACGCTCCCAGTCTGACCCCGAGGTCCGGTTGCATCCCTGCCCTGGGGACTTCGGGACATTCCAGGATCTCCCGAGAGCTCTTCTTCAATTCTTCCTTTGCACAAAGTCTCCACCTGGGCTTTGCTTCTGGGAACCTGACACAGGGCATGCACTGCTCAAGAAACAGTGTCTCGGGCTTCCCCTGCGGCTCAGCGGTTAGGAGTCTGCCTGCCAGTGAAGGAGACACAGGTTCGATCCCCGGTCTGGGAAGATCCCTCACGCTGCAGAGCAACTAAGTCCACGTGCCACAGCCACCGAGCCTGAGCTCTCAGAGCCCAGGAGCCGCAACTCCTGAAGGGGAGCACCCTAGGGACGGTGCTCCGCAGCAAGAGAAGCCGCCACAGTGAGAAGCCTCGCGCTGCACCCAGAGCAAAGCCCAGGCGGCAGCGGAAGGCCCAGCGCACTAAAAATAAGATTATATTTTAAAAAGCCTTGTCTTAGTAAGTTGGCCTTCACACACGACTGGTCCTCCCAGGCCCAGATAATTAACCATGATTGCTCTGTTCCAAACTGCGGTTCCGCTCTCTGATAGTCTAGCTTGGCGGCGACGCCCACTCCTAATGCTGTCACCGTGTTTGGGGTGGGCTCGGAGTTAAAATGAAGCATGGGTGCCAAGTGAGGGCCGCCCCTGCGGTGGGGAAAGGCAGTCTCGGAAGAGGGAGCAGGCGCCTCGCGGCGTCTACCACACGGCCTGGGAGTGGCCTTTGTCTCCCCATCCTCACTCCCAGGAAGGAAGTGGTCTTCTGACAAAAGACGTCCAAGTGCTTCCGAGAGAGGAGAATCATGTCAGCAAGATCAAGAAGACATTCACTCCGAAGGTGAGATGCGGGGCAAACAATCTTACTGACGCCTAGACCGATGGGGTAGTGTACAAAAAGGAGTACAAAAGGAGTCGAGAAAGTAAGGAGGAAAAGGCAACAAGAGAGGGTGTCTCCACATCCACGCCAGGCTGAGGGGTCAGGCCGAGGCGCTCCCCGGTCAGCTGTGACGCGCACACCGTCCCACTGATGCACACAGCGCCGGGGAGTTGCGTGGCCCTCTGATGGCATATTGGTTGTCACTACTGTTCTCATGGTCATTATTTTAAGTTATCTCCAGTGAGGGCCAAGATGAACAGGCTTCTCCAGTACCAGATGGAGCCATCCGAGGGTTCTGCGGGCAAGCCTCTCTGCATTCTTGGCCTCGGTTTCTCCGCTTCTACAGTGAGGGGTGGGGCTGGATGTTCCCGGATGTGGCCTTCCTCCCAGCATCGTAGCTTCCAGTTCTCTGGACACACAGATTCAGAGGTTTCCCTCTCTTTGCCCGAGAGAAGTTGCTGGGGTTGGAAATGACACGTTAGATAATGCCAGGTCATGTGTGTGCCAGGGGCTGTAATCAGAGATCTGAGAGCTGAATAGTCTGTGTTATGCCTTTCTCCCCACCTGTCCCACAGGTCGCCTCCAGAAAAAGCGGGCAGGGGTGGAGTGAGAGAGCAGGAGCCCTGCGGGGAGCGGAGGCGCCTCGCGTGGGTTATGAGGAGGCGGAAGCGGACAGTTTCCCAAGCCAGCCGGAGCAGCAGGGTGAGACCGAGGACGCCGAGCAGAGCAGAGCGGGGCCAAGCACCCAGATGTGCTCGCGCCACCTGGGTGAGCGCAGGCGAGCTGCTTAACCCTTGGTGCCCGGGGCTCCTCCTCTCAAAATGGCACCCCTGAAGCCTGCCTCGGGTGGGGGAAAGAGATGTGTATAAGAGACATGGGGTGGGGAGGGTGCGGGGAGTGTGCAGGGAGTATGCGGGGATGGGGAGTGTGCGGGGAGTGTGTGGGGAGTGTGCGGGGAAGGGGGCGAATCAAGCAGGCAAGGAGGTGAGGATGAATGTCGGGAGCATTCGGGAAGCCCAGAGCTTGGCCCAAGCGTTCAAGAAATGCTTCCTGTCATCACTCAGTTCAGTTCAGTTCAGTCGCTCAGTCGTGTCCGACTCTTTGTGACCCCATGAATCAGCACGCCAGGCCTCCCTGTCCTTCACCAACTCCCGGAGTTCACTCAAACTCATGTCCACCGAGTCGGTGATGCCATCCAGCCATCTCATCCTCGGTCGTCCCCTTCTCCTCCTGCCCCTAATTCCTCCCAGCATCTTGGTAGTTTCCAGTGAGTCAACTCTTCACATGAGGTGGCCAAAGTATTGGAGTTTCAGCTTTAGAATCAGTCCTTCCAATGAACACCCAGGACTGATCTCCTTTAGGATGGACTGATTGGACCTCCTTGCAGTCCAAGGGACTTGCAACAGCCTTCTCCAACGTCACAGTTCAAAAGCATCAATTCTTCGGAGCTCAGCTTTCTTCACAGGCCAACTCTCACATCCATACATGACTACTGGAAAAACCATAGCTTTGACTAGATGGACTTTTGTTGGCAGAGTAATGTCTGCTTTTGAATATGCTGGTCATATTCAGCATATTCAATAGGTTGGTCATAACTTTCCTTCCAAGGAGTAAGCGTCTTTTAGTTTCATGGCTGCAATCACCATCCGCAGTGATTTTGGAGCCCCCCAAAATAAAGTCTGACACTGTTTCCACATCTATTTCCCATGAAGTGATGGGACCGGATGCCATGATCTTTGTTTTCTGAATGTTGAGCTTTAAGCCAACTTTTTCACTCTCCTCTTTCACTTTCATCAAGAGGCTCTTTAGTTCTTCTTCACTTTCTGCCATAAGGGTGGTGTCATCTGCATATCTGAGGTTATTGATATTTCTCCTGGCAATCTTGATTCCAGCTTGTGCTTCTTCCAGACCAGTGTTTCTTATGATGTACTCTGCATATAAGTTAAATAAGCAGGGTGACAATATACAGCCTTGACGGACTCCTTTTTCTATTTGGAACCAGTCTGTTGTTCCATGTCCAGTTCTAACTGTTGCTTCCTGACCTGCATACAGGTTTCT
>SJYT01025636.1:112858-177068 GCA_006410635.1 Cephalophus harveyi | reverse complement strand
CATACAGGTTTCTCAAGAGGCAGGTCAGGTGGTCTGGTATTCCCACCTCTTTCAGAATTTTCCACAGTTGATTGTGATCCACACAGTCAAAGGCTTTGGCATAGTCAATAAAGCAGAAGTAGATGTTTTTCTGGAACTCTTTTGCTTTTTCCATGATCCAGCGAATGTTAGTAATTTGATCTCTGGTTCCTCGTCCTTTTCTAAAACCAGCTTGAACATCAGGAAGTTCACAGTTCACATATTGCTGAAACCTGCCTTGGAGAATTTTGAGCATTACTTTACTAGTGTGTGAGATGAGTGCAATTGTGCGGTATTTTGAGCATTCTTTGGCATTGCCTTTCTTTGGGATTAGAATGAAAACTGACCTTTTCCAGTCCTGTGGCCACTGCTGAGTTTTCCAAATTTGCTGGCATATTGAGTGCAGCACTTTCACAGCATCATCGTTTAAGACTTGAAATAGCTCAACTGGAATTCCATCACCTCCACTAGCTTTGTTCGTAGTGATGCTTTCTAAGGCCCACTTTACTTTACATTCCAGGATATCTGGCTCTAGATTAGTGATCAGACCATCGTGATTTGGAAGGAATGATGCTAAAGCTGAAACTCCAGTACTTTGGCCACCTCATGCGAAGAGTTGACTCATTGGAAAAGACTCTGATGCTGGGAGGGATTGGGGGCAGGAGGAGAAGGGAACGACCGAGGATGAGATGGCTGGATGGCATCATGGACTCGATGGACGTGAGTCTGAGTGAACTCCGAGAGATGGTAATGAACAGGGAGGCCTGGCGTGCTGCGATTCATGGGGTCGCAAAGAGTCGGACACGACTGAGCGACTGAACTGAACTGAACTGAAGATCTTTTTTGTACAGTTCTCCTGTGTATTCTTGCCACCTCTTCTTAATATCTTCTGCTTCTGTTAGGTCCATACCGTTTCTGTCCTTTATCGAGCCCATCTTTGCATGAAATGTTCCCTTGGTATCTCTAATTTTCTTGAAGAGATCTCTAGTCTTTCCCATTCTGTTGTTTTCCTCTATTTCTTCGCATTGATCACTGAGGAAGGCTTTCTTATCTCTCCTTGCTATTCTTTGGAATTCTGCATTCAGATGCTTATATCTTTCCTTTTCACTTCTCTTCTTTTCACAGCTATTTGTAAGGCTTCCCCAGACAGCCATTTTGCTTTTTTGCATTTCTTTTCCATGGGGATGGTCTTGATCCCTGTCTCCTGTACAATGTCACGAACCTCTGTCCACAGTTCATCAGGCATTCTATCTATCAGATCTAGTCCCTTAAATCTATTTCTCACTTCCACTGTATAATCATAAGGGATTTGATTTTGGTCATACCTGACAGAATGTGGTCCACTGGAGAAGGGAATGGCAAACCACTTCAGTATTCTTGCCTTGAGAACCCCATGAACAGTATAAAAAGGCAAAATGATAGGATACTGAGAGAAGAGCTCCCCAGGTCAGTAGGTGCCCAATATGCTACTGGAGATCAGTGGAGAAATAACTCCAGAAAGAATGAAGGGATGGAGCCAAAGCAAAAACAATACCCAGTTGTGGATGTGACTGGTGATAGAAGCAAGGTCCGATGCTGTAAAGAGCAATACTGCATAGGAACCTGAAATGTCAGGTCCATGAATCAAGGCACATTGGAAGTGGTCAAACAGGAGATGGCAAGAGTGAACGTCGACATTCTAGGAATCAGCGAAATAAGATGGACAGGAATGGGTGAATTTAACTCAGATGACCATTATATCTACTATTGCAGGCAGGAACCCCTCAGAAGAAATGCAGTAGCCATGATGGTCAACAAAAGAGTCCGAAATGCAGTACTTGGATGCAGTCTCAAAAACGACAGAATGATCTCTGTTCGTTTCCAAGGCAAATCATTGAATATCACATTAATCCAAGCCTATGCCCCAACCAGTAACACTGAAGAAGCTGAAGTTGAACAGTTCTATGAAGACCTACAAGACCTTTTAGAACGAACACCCAAAAGAGATGTCCTTTTCATTATAGGGGACTGGAATGCAAAAGTAGGAAGTCAAGAAACACCTGGAGTAACAGGCAAATTTGGCCTTGGAATACGGAATGAAGCAGGGCAAAAGCTAATAGAGTTTTGCCAAGAGAACGCACTGGTCATAGCAAACACCCTCTTCCAACAACACAAGAGAAGACTCTACACATGGACATCACCAGATGGTCGACACTGAAATCAAATTGATTATACTCTTTGCAGCCAAAATGGAGAAGCTCTATACAGTTAGCAAAAACAAGACTGGGAGCTGACTGTGGCTCAGATCAAGAACTCCTTATTGCCAAATTCAGACTTAAACTGAAGAAAGTAGGGAAAACCACTAGGCCATTCAGGTGTGACCTAAAGCAAATCCCTGTCTTCACTAGAGATGTGGAGAGCGGCTGCGGCAGGAGAAGAACCGGGCATCGCCAGGTCCAGGGGCTTCCCTGGCTGCTGCTTAATAGGAAAGACCAGGAAGTGAGTGCCGCGCTCTTAGCCTCTCTGCTACTTAAATAACACCAGATTTTCTGTCTGGTTCCCAGCACCCAGCAGTTATTGACTTCGTATATTTTCTCTTGTGCTGGAGGGAGATTTACTCAGCTGAACATGGGGCTGCTCCCAGCACCCAGGCTGAGAATGGACGCCTCAGGCCTGTGGTCTCATCTCCTGTAACGTGGGTCTCCCAGCTTGGAGTCACAGAGCCGCTGCAGGAGACGGGGAGCCCTCGCATGCGCCAAGACTGCTAGAGGCTGTGCTCCGCCCTGCTGCTGCTGCTGCTAAGTCGCTTCAGTCAAGCCCGACTCTTCGCGACCCCACGGACTGCAGCCTGCCAGGCTCCTCCATCCATGGGATTTTCCAGGCAAGAGTACTGGAGTGCCATCGCCTTCTCCAGTTCTATGCCCTGCTCCACTGTGAAGGCGTGCCTGCTCAGTCGCTCAGTCGTGTCTGACTCTTGTGACTCCATGGACTGGGGCCTGCCTGGCTCCTCTGTCCATGGGACTTTCTGTGCGAGAATACTGGAGCGGGTTGCCGTTCCCTTCTCCAGGGGGTCTTCCCCACCCAGGGATCAAACCTGTGTCTCTTATGTCTCCTGCATTGGCAGGTGGATTCTTTGCCACTGCACCTGCTGGGAATCCCTTATCCATCATAAATGGCTCTCTCTCAAATGTAAGAGATGCTATTATGATAAATAAAATACTACATTTGTTTAGAAGTGACCTTGCATTCATCTTTCTGACAAAGTGGATTTGCTCCATCACCTAAAATAAAATCTTCCATCACACTAATACCACCTTCCCTGGCTCAGATGGTAAAGCATCTGTCTAACAATGTGGGAGACCTGGATTTGATCCCTGGGTCAGGAAGATTCCCTGGAGAAGGAAATGGCAACCCACTCCAGTACTCTTTCCTAGAAAATCCCATGGATGAAGGAGCAAGGTGTCCATGGGGTCCCAAAGAGTCGGACACGACTGAGCGACTTCACTTCACATCACACTAATAAAACCTTCCATTTACAGAGAACTCACAGCACTTGATATGGTCTTAAGAGACTTTCATTAAGTCTTCTCAACAGACGCATGAAGACGAAATGATGATGCCCATTTTACAGATAAGGAAATCGACACTTTGATACCTTAGGTCACTTGCCGAACGTTTCAGGACTTATAGGTCAGGGGGTCAAGCCCAGGTGGTCTGACTCCAAAGCCCCAGCTTAACATTTTGAGGACAGGGCTGCGCGTTGGCATTCCGCGTATTTCTCGTTCTTGAAGGCACCCGGGGCTCACTCTGCTCCCGTTCCCTTCAGGGCCTCTCGCTGCCGCCACCCTCCGCTTCTGCTTTTGTGGACTGCCCCGGTCATCCGCCGAGGGCTTCGCCTCCTGGAGCCCGACCGCCCCCGGAGCTGGCTCTCACCCCGCAGGCTGCGCATCCCGACTGAGCTCTTTGGCCCCAGCCCAGCTCCAGGCGCCCCCCGAGGCTCCTCCCCTCTCCCCGGGCTCCTGTCGACCCCCCGCGGCGCTCCGGGCCTCAGTTTCCTCCCGCGCGAGGCACGGAGCTCGATCCTTTCCTTAGGCAAATGGCACAGCCAGGCGGGCGCGGAGCCAGAGTCGCCGTCCTCCCGGCGCCTGTGGGCGGGGCCGGCGCTCCTCCCCGCCCCGCCCCGCCCCGCCCGCCCCGAGGGCGGCTAATGCATATTTATCTAAAATCTTTCAATCTAATAGACTGGGGGATTAAAGAAAATAATGAATTTTATTGGTAAAAATACGTTTCACATTTTTATTATTAAAACGATAAATGCTGACCTGATTTTTTTGTTATTCTCTATTATTGTATCTATGATGTGAGTGATTCACTTCACATCTTCTGTTATTAGGCATTCAGGCTGCTGATAAACAGTGTTGCAACGAACATTCTAGTGCATAAATTATTCCTTTCTCATTGTTTTCTAAAACAGAGCCCAAGAAATGGAGTTGTTGAGTCAAAAATGACAAATTTACAGCTTTTGCTGCATTTTGCTAAATTTCCACCCTTGAAAGGTTGTAGCGGTTTGTATTTCCACCAGCCTTTCTTTAGGGAACATCTGAGACTGGTTACCAAAAGCCTAACTGTGTTGTTAGAAGGCTCAGGGACTGTTCTTCTCAAACATTTCTTCATTTAGCAAATATAGGCATAACTCAGGGATACTGAGGTTTCCATTCCGGATCCCCACAGTAAAGTGAATATCATGATAAGGCAAGTCATACAGAATTGCTGGTTCTCCGGCACACGCGAAAGCCACGTGGACGGTGCGCTGTGGTCTGCAGCAGCATCCCGTCTCAAAAGCAAGGTACACACCTTAATGCAGAAGCACTTCATTGCTAGAAGACGCTACCCATCGCCCGAGCCTTCAGCTAGTCGTAGAGGTAACAGCATAGATTACCGATGACCAATCACCATAACAAATACAATAATCATGAAAAAGTTTGAACAAACTATGGCAAGAATTCCCAAAATGTGATGCAGAAACATAGAGTAAGCAAATGCTGTGGGAAACATGATGTCACAAGAGCATTTGCTCAAAGATTGCCACAGACCTTCAGTTTGTGAGAAATGTAGTCTCTTCCCTGGTGGCTCAGACAGTAAAGCGTCTGTCTACAATGCGGGAGACCTGGGTTCCATCCCTGGGTCGGGAAGATCCGCTGGAGAAGGAAATGGCAATTCACTCCAGTACTGTTGCCTGGAAAATCCCATGGACAGGGGAGCCTGGTAGGCTACAGTCCATGGGGTCGCAAAGAGTTGGACACGACTGAGTGACTTCACTTTTCCTGTGAAGCACAGTAAACTGAAGTGCAACAAGAGGTTTACCTGTAGATTTGCACCGTTCGGCATCAGCAAGCGCTAATGATTAAGATCCTGGGCAGAAGAGGCAGGGAGAAGCTGGCTCGCACTCCAGTTTCTGCTTTGCACTTGCCACAAGACCTGAGCTTCGGCCCGGTCACTGTGCTGCCTCCGTGCTTAGGATGTAAGTACTTGCCTTTGTGTTTCCAGACTTCGATGTTACTGAGGTCACCCTCTGCAGAAGGGCCGTCTCCTGACTGCCTGCTCACCTAGAAACCCTTTCCAGATCCCGACCCTTACAGTTAGACCTCAGAAGCTGCCTGGCCCCCCCTCCTCACTAGATGTGTATAAGAGACAGGCCCGCGCCTGGAGCTCGGCCCAGCAGCCGGGGCATCGCGGGAAAAGGGCCCCCCTTCCCCCCACCTTGCGGGTCTCCCGGGGGCCGGGGCGAGTTGCGGGGCTCGGGTGGGGGCTCGGGGATTCAGGCCTCCTCCCACAGGCCCCGTGGTGCCCTCGAGCTGACTCGGAGCCGCTTCGCGCCGGTGGGGCGCGTGGGCCCGGCGGCGGGGCGCGTGGGCCCGCGGGGGGTCCCCGGCTTGCAGGGGTCTGGGCGGCGGCCTCGCGCATCTCCAGGACTAATGCCTCCGCCTGCGCTCCCCTGGAGATGGGGAGCCCCCGACCCCACCTCCTTCCTCTTTCTGGGCCCAGGACTGTTAGAAAGTTCTTCCTCTTTCTGGTCTGGAATCGGCCAGCCTCTGCTACCTGTCGGCGCCGTCCGTCCCTCCGCCCTGCAGGGCGCGGGCCCTTCCCTGACTCACGGAAACGTCTCTGAGGTGAGGACAGGGGTTGGAACCAGACTTTCTCCCTGGGGCCCCCATCTCTGCTTGGGCCCAGACGCCTCAGAATCTGATAGCTGCGTGTCCCCTGGCCCGGCGCAGTGGCCGCAAGCAAGGCCCCGGGCCGAGGAGGCTGGCGGGGCTGCAGGGCGCTTCGCCTCCGACACCCAGACATCCACCCTTATTCCGCCCTCACCTCTAACTCAGAACCGGGAGGACAGCTTTATGACACCCAGAGCTCAGGAGAGCCGGGGCCCCAGGGCGCCTGGGGGTGACGGCTTTTCGGCTTTTCCTGGAAGCCAGGGCCTCTGGGGACTTTTCTGAGGCTAACCCTGCGGGTCCTGCTCTCCCAGAGCGTTTCTGACCCGAGCCCTGTGAACTCGCTGCACCGCGCTTTACAGTGACAGCCGGACGGACCCTCCCCAGCCTGGCGCCCCAGCCGGGAAGCTGCAGGGCCCCGAGCGCTGGGGAGCGGCTGAGACACAGTGAGGAAGGGGCCGGCCTGGGACCCGGGCCACGCGCTCTGGGCTGACTTCTAGCTCCTGGGGCTTTCCACTCTTCTTGAGCCTCGAGTTCCATTCACTAAGATACTGATTCTGTAACGGCTGTCTCTTATACACATCTAGATGTGTATAAGAGACAGCTCCTGAGTGCGGGTTGGCGTTTCGTTTCTTGGGGATATTAATTAAGGGGAAGAGGCCTGGAAAGGAGGAGGAAGGTTGGGAGGGGGGACTGTCAGCTTCCAGTTCCCCTGAAACTCCATTTTCCTTTTTGGGGCCTCACTATTTATAAATGCCAGGGAAATCATAAACAGCCGGGGGAGCTTGAATTGGCACCCGGGTGAGTTTCGCAGCAAAAAAAGTTACCGTGTGAATCAGGGAAAGGAACTTTACTCCAGAATTTTCCATGGTCTTTTTTGCTGGGGACTGACATGAATTTGGAAAAGCAGGCATCTCCCGGGAGGGGTTTCCTTCCTTCCCTTCTTCCTTGATTCAGCACGCTCCTGGGCCTGTGTTCAGTGTCTTGCCCTGTGAGGGCCCAAGAGCCTTGAGGAAGATATTTGTCCTCAAGATGCTTCTCATCTATAGTGGTCGAAACAAAGCTGCAATACTGAGAATTAACTTCAGCCTATAAAGGGGTGACTAAGTCTGTTTGGGCCACCCAACCCTCAGAAATGAGTAAAAGCTTCCCAGGAGATAAGGCGATGGGCAAAAAGACATGCTGAGAGGCAGGCGCAGCTCATGCAAAGGCACTGAGGCTTTCTGAGCAATCCACAAGGCGAGGATGCGGATGAGGGAAAGGTGGACTGGCCGGGAGCTGAGACTGTAAATCACAAGGGAAAGGAAAAGGACAGGAAAGTGAAGTCACTCAGTCGTGTCCGACTCTTTGTGACCCCATGGACTGTAGCCTACCAGGCTCCCCTGTCCATGGGATTTTCCAGGCAATAGTACTGGAGTGAATTGCCATTTCCTTCTCCAGCGGATCTTCCCGACCCAGGGATGGAACCCAGGTCTCCCGCATTGTAGACAGACGCTTTACTGTCTGAGCCACCAGGGAAGTCTATAATCAAGAAATCGTAAACTAAGATCATAAACTAAGGGCTTGGACTTTAGCCTGAAGGCAGTGATCAAAACTCCTAGTAATCTGGTGGCTGATTGTAGCAGATGCTTTGGAAGGGGCTGCCCTTGTGACTCAAGACGGTAAAGCATCTGCCCGCAGTGCGGGAGACCAGGGTTTGATCCCTGGGTTGGGGAGATCCCCTGGAGAAGGAAATGACAACCCACTCCAGTACTCTTGCCGTGAAAATTCCATGGACTGAGAGGCTCCTCAGAGCCTGGTAGGCTACAGTCCATGGGGTCGCAAAGAGTTGGACACGACTGAGCGACTTCACTTTACACTGAAGGTACGGGGATTCCTTAGGAGGCTACTGGATGGTCAAGTGAAAGAGGGTGCAGGTCTCAGCCAGACCAGTGGCCACGGAATGGACTGGAGTGGCAGATCCTGGAATCCCAGCTGAAGAACCCATCAGAACTGGCCGCAAATTTTATCCAAAAGCAAGCAGTGGGCTTGTAGCTATTGGACAAGGTGGCCAAGTTATTCTGAGATTTTCAGTATTGAGTTTTACTTTTAAAGCAAAGAAATACTGTTAAAGATTCCAGCCTTGCTGTGTGACACCGGGAGGTCAGATCTGGGGCTCCGTGACAGCCTGGAGGAGTGGGACGGGGTGGGAGGCGGAAGGGAAGCTCAGGAGGGAGGGGGACGCGTGTACCTGTGGGTGAGACATGTTGATGTATGGCAGAAAAACAACACAATATTGTAAAGCAGTTATCCTCCCGTTGAAAATAAACTCAAAAAAAAAAGATTCAAGCCAAGATTCAACAACAGAGTAGGCCTCATCCCTCTAACCCGCTTCTTACCCCAGAGGTGGCCCGTGTTGGCAGCTGTGTGTTCAGTTCTGTGGAGCGGTCACAAGCCAGAGCTGGAGCCTGGACGCCTTCACACTTCTTAGCCACCCAGTGCCAGGGGGTCACTTCCCCCACTTCATGCCGGCAGTTTGGGTCTCTGGTAAGAAGTTGTCAGGTCACAGAGATGATTTCTGCATAGTCTGTCATCCCTTGCTGGGCGCTGGTCTCTGGTTTTCTTCAAGAGAACTTTACAGTCCATATGTACAGTCTCTGAGCGTGTATATTAGTTAATAGAGATGGCAGAACTGAGAGAAGTTAGACGCACTGACTTCGGAGTGGAGCTGTAATCTGAGTTCTTTTGAGTGACTTTGGGCAAGTCCTGGCTCACGGGGCCTCAGTGTCCTCATCTGTGAAATGGGGAGATGTTGATCTCCATGATAAAAAGCTGCCTTTTAGTAAACCAAGCGCTGGGGCATTAATTACTTTGTTGGTTCTTCATAATCATGTCTCTGAGTTAGGTCCTGTTATCTGCTTCCATAGAGGAGGTAACTGAGGCTCCGAGGGGCTAAGGAATGTACTGTGGCTCGTGAGGCAGACAGGTGTCAGTGCTCGGATTCCAGAGGTCTGGCTGTAGGGCTGTGGCTCTTAATCACCGCCTTAAATGCTCTACTGGTGAAGCCATCTGGTGCTGACGCTGTGAGAGCTGCAGGTGGAGTTCTGCTGGGGCTCTGAGGACGGGTGCTAATTTGTACCATGGCGTGGGGGGTTTAAGCCTGGAGGGGCCTCTCGGGACTGTTAGTTCAGTTCAGTCGCTCAGTCGTGTCTGACTCTTTGCGATCCCATGAACTGCAGCACGCCAGGCCTCCCTATCCATCACCAACTCCCGGAGTCCACCCAAACCCATGTCCATCGAGTCAGTGATGCCATCCAGCCATCTCATCCTCTGTCGTCCCCTTCTCCTCCTGCCCCCAATCTTTCCCAGCATCAGGGTCTTTTCCAATGAGTCAGCTCTTCGCATGAGGTGGCCAAAGTACTGGAGTTTCAGCTTCAGCATCAGTCCTTCCAGTGAACACCCAGGACTGTTCTCCTTTAGGATGGACTGGTTGGATCACCCTGCAGTCCAAGGGACTCTCTAAACTCACGCTTTTCTGTACTATCTACAGGACTCAGAGTGTAGGTCCATCTCTCCTCCATTTCAGGAAATCCAGGCTCTGAGAGGACAAAGACTTGCCCAGGTTCACGCAGAGAGTTAGCTGGGGGCCCAGCCTCCTTTCACTGTTGGATCCCCTGCTCAGGAAAGCTTTCTGCGGAAGCCAGGAAGAATGGGCAACATCTCTCTCCCAGCCCCGACCCTCCCCATGGTTATTTCCTGAGAAAATGCTGGCAGAAGCAGGGAAAACCTGGTCCCAGGAGCTGTGTATTTTGTAGGGGAGGGAAAGAAAGAGACCAGTGTTCAGGCAGCTGGGGGATGTTAAGTAAAAATATCTCCTCCCTTTCAACCGAGTGAGCGTGTGTCGTATTTCAGCCTGATGTGGTTTGCGAGTTTGGAGACCACAAGCAGGCTGGGTTCCTGCTGTCTCTGGCTTTTCCTCCCCACCCCCAACCCCCTGCTGTCGCTGACTGCTCTCCCCTGCCCTGCCCAGGACCGCATCAGCAATTTAAGGGCAGGGCGGAGAGCAGCGGTGGGTGTGATGGGCAAGGCTGGGCGGCAGAAGGCCTGGGCTTGAGTCCTGGTTTCGCCACTTGGCCAAATACTGGGTGACTTGAGCTAGTCCGTGCCTTCCGCTGGGCCCGTGTCCCCCTGGCGTTAGGCGAGTGGATGGAATAAGGTCACGGCCTCCCAGTTTCGGCGACCTCTGAGCCAGGGGGCTTTGTGCTCACTGCAGGGACATGGGGCCCGCGTGTCTCTAAGCGGGAAGTGAACCCACAGCAGCCACCCTTGTTTGAGTGACTTGCACCAGCATCAGCTGGAGATTCGACTCCTGTTCATAAATTGGGTCTTTGTGGATTCAGTTGGTTGCCCATTTTACAGATAAGGCAGTTGAGGCCTAGGGTTCATGCATGTATCCCATTCCCTGCTCTACAAGCAGCAAGGGTGAGGACCCCTGTCGGTGGCATTCTTACTGTGTTCTCTTTTCATCTTTACCACTTTGTTTAATCTTTTTAACAGCTCTACTAGGGAGGAGATACTCCATTTTACAGATAAGGAAACTGAGGCTCAGCCCAGAGAAATGAAATGCCTTCCTTTCTCTTTTTTGAGCCGCACAGTAGCCCTGAGGTTGTTATGGGCCCCATTTTACAGATGAGGAAACCGAGGTCTGGAGATGTGAGCGCTCGTGCCCAGGGTCCCCAGGCCCCCATCCTGCTGCCTCCGGGTGCCTTGCGGTTCTGTCTCAGGGCGCTTCTGCCTCTGCACCTCTTGCATTCGATGCTTGGACTCGGGATTAACAGTTTTCCTCCTAGGCTGTAACGTGTCCCTAAAACGTGCTCTTCCCAAAGGGGACTCCAGAGGCAGTTTGAGCCGTGGAGCTTCTCAGGGAACTGGGATGAAGGGGCCACACCAGTGGGAGTGGATTTATTTATTCTGCTGAACTGGTTAAGCAAACAGCCTTCTTTCCAGCTTCAGCAAGGATGTCATTTGATCCCAGCTTATTTGTCAAACAAAGAATGTATATATATGGCATATGTGAGCCTTCAGGCTGGGACTTGGCCCTGAATTTCCCTCCTGTGGCGGCTGGCGCAGGCTGGGCCCTTGGTGGGTGCTCAGTAAACGCTGGTTAATTTTGGAGGAGCAGCAGAGTGCTGTGGGTGGGATACCCATAGGATATGTCTTTTTTTTTCCCCTCCTCCAATGACTTTTTTTCCTTTTTATAAAAACATAGTAACTATGATAGAAAATGTAGAAAATAAAAATAGTTAAAAAAAATAAGAACTGTCCATAATTCTGCCAACACAAGATAATCAGTATTAACATTTGGGTGCATTTCCTTCCTAATATTTTCAGCACATTTTCTTTTACCCCTGACAGAACTGTGGTCATACCACATTTGTAATCTTCTATTCTGACTTTCTGCATTTTTTTTCCAAATGTTATAACATAAATATTTTTTCATGTTATTTAGTACTCTAAATTTAATTTTTTTAAGAGTTTTAAAAGTATACTCCTGTCTCTTATACACATCTGAGGGGTTTCCTTCCTTCCCTTCTTCCTTGATTCAGCACGCTCCTGGGCCTGTGTTCAGTGTCTTGCCCTGTGAGGGCCCAAGAGCCTTGAGGAAGATATTTGTCCTCAAGATGCTTCTCATCTATAGTGGTCGAAACAAAGCTGCAATACTGAGAATTAACTTCAGCCTATAAAGGGGTGACTAAGTCTGTTTGGGCCACCCAACCCTCAGAAATGAGTAAAAGCTTCCCAGGAGATAAGGCGATGGGCAAAAAGACATGCTGAGAGGCAGGCGCAGCTCATGCAAAGGCACTGAGGCTTTCTGAGCAATCCACAAGGCGAGGATGCGGATGAGGGAAAGGTGGACTGGCCGGGAGCTGAGACTGTAAATCACAAGGGAAAGGAAAAGGACAGGAAAGTGAAGTCACTCAGTCGTGTCCGACTCTTTGTGACCCCATGGACTGTAGCCTACCAGGCTCCCCTGTCCATGGGATTTTCCAGGCAATCCCCTGTCTCTTATACACATCTTATACTCTATCTAAGTGGATAAATGCATATTTATCTAAAATCTTTCAATCTAATAGACTGGGGGATTAAAGAAAATAATGAATTTTATTGGTAAAAATACGTTTCACATTTTTATTATTAAAACGATAAATGCTGACCTGATTTTTTTGTTATTCTCTATTATTGTATCTATGATGTGAGTGATTCACTTCACATCTTCTGTTATTAGGCATTCAGGCTGCTGATAAACAGTGTTGCAACGAACATTCTAGTGCATAAATTATTCCTTTCTCATTGTTTTCTAAAACAGAGCCCAAGAAATGGAGTTGTTGAGTCAAAAATGACAAATTTACAGCTTTTGCTGCATTTTGCTAAATTTCCACCCTTGAAAGGTTGTAGCGGTTTGTATTTCCACCAGCCTTTCTTTAGGGAACATCTGAGACTGGTTACCAAAAGCCTAACTGTGTTGTTAGAAGGCTCAGGGACTGTTCTTCTCAAACATTTCTTCATTTAGCAAATATAGGCATAACTCAGGGATACTGAGGTTTCCATTCCGGATCCCCACAGTAAAGTGAATATCATGATAAGGCAAGTCATACAGAATTGCTGGTTCTCCGGCACACGCGAAAGCCACGTGGACGGTGCGCTGTGGTCTGCAGCAGCATCCCGTCTCAAAAGCAAGGTACACACCTTAATGCAGAAGCACTTCATTGCTAGAAGACGCTACCCATCGCCCGAGCCTTCAGCTAGTCGTAGAGGTAACAGCATAGATTACCGATGACCAATCACCATAACAAATACAATAATCATGAAAAAGTTTGAACAAACTATGGCAAGAATTCCCAAAATGTGATGCAGAAACATAGAGTAAGCAAATGCTGTGGGAAACATGATGTCACAAGAGCATTTGCTCAAAGATTGCCACAGACCTTCAGTTTGTGAGAAATGTAGTCTCTTCCCTGG
Source organism: Cephalophus harveyi (assembly GCA_006410635.1). Classification (NCBI taxonomy): domain Eukaryota; kingdom Metazoa; phylum Chordata; class Mammalia; order Artiodactyla; family Bovidae; genus Cephalophus; species Cephalophus harveyi. Next base: position 163,860 of record SJYT01025636.1, on the reverse strand, counting down.
TGGCTCAGACAGTAAAGCGTCTGTCTACAATGCGGGAGACCTGGGTTCCATCCCTGGGTCGGGAAGATCCGCTGGAGAAGGAAATGGCAATTCACTCCAGTACTGTTGCCTGGAAAATCCCATGGACAGGGGAGCCTGGTAGGCTACAGTCCATGGGGTCGCAAAGAGTTGGACACGACTGAGTGACTTCACTTTTCCTGTGAAGCACAGTAAACTGAAGTGCAACAAGAGGTTTACCTGTAGATTTGCACCGTTCGGCATCAGCAAGCGCTAATGATTAAGATCCTGGGCAGAAGAGGCAGGGAGAAGCTGGCTCGCACTCCAGTTTCTGCTTTGCACTTGCCACAAGACCTGAGCTTCGGCCCGGTCACTGTGCTGCCTCCGTGCTTAGGATGTAAGTACTTGCCTTTGTGTTTCCAGACTTCGATGTTACTGAGGTCACCCTCTGCAGAAGGGCCGTCTCCTGACTGCCTGCTCACCTAGAAACCCTTTCCAGATCCCGACCCTTACAGTTAGACCTCAGAAGCTGCCTGGCCCCCCCTCCTCACTTCGTGGCCAGGAATACTCAGATCCAGAGAGAGCGAGTGAATTTCCTAAAACTCAAAGGAAGTTCTCTGATGGCCGCTCCACCACTTGTGAGATTTCCAAAGTACTCATCTAAACCAAAATGATTTCATTGATCACAAAGCCCAAGGCCTGAGAAGATTAAGGAACTAGGCCGAGGTCAGACCCTGAGTCTGTCCTGGCAGTGCGGTCCTGGGAAAGTCATTTTCCTTTTTAGCCAGTTTCCCCTACTGTGAATGGAAGACTGTCACCTTCTCTTGTCCACCTGGGTTTACTTTTCCACCAGTTGAAGGCTTAATTTCAAGACTCAGTGGCAGGCCTTGGTCTCTTGAGTGTGTGTCCTGAAGTGGGGTGTTTTTTGAGGTCACTGGTGGCACTAGTGTTAAAGAATCTGCCTGCCAGTGTAGGAGACATAAGAGACGCAGGTTCGATCCCTGGGTCGGGAAGATCCCTTGGAGGAGGAAATGGCAGCCCACTCTAGTATTTTTGCTGGGAATACCTTGGATAGAGGAGGCTGGGGGGCTACAGTCCATGGGTCACAAAGAGTGCAGGCATGAGGGCAGAGACTTATTTTTTACAACACCGAAAAAGAGGCCCTTGGACCCTTTCTCTCCTCAGGGGAAGGGTTTTGTCAACACTGTTGCGATTGGACGTAAGAGACGTTTTAGAGCATCTCAAACTTACGCTCCCAAATCACCTGGGAATTTTGTGAAAATGCAGATTCTGGCTCAGTATGTCTGGAGTGGGGCGTGACACTGCCTTTTTTTTTTTTTGGCCTTGCAACATGTGGCATCTTCCCTAACCGGGGCTGGAACCCGTGCCCCCAACACTGGGAGCACAGAGTTCTAACCACTGAACCACCAGGGAGTCCCCGTCTGCACTTATCATGCCCTCCCGGCTAATGCAGATGCTGCGGGTCCAGGGACCACCCCTGGCATGCGTGTGCGCACATGCTCAGTTACACCCGACTCTGCAGTCCCGTGGACTGCGTGTGCGCACGCGCTCAGTTATACCCGACTCTGCAGTCCCGTGGACTGTGTGTGTGCACGCGCTCAGTTACACCCGACTCTGCTGTCCCGTGGACTGCGTGTGCGCACGCGCTCAATTATACCCAACTCTGCAGTCCCCTGGACTGTAGCCCGCCAGACGACTCTGTCAGTGGAATTTTCCAGGCAAGAATACTGGATCGGGTTGCCATTACCTTCTCTTGGGAATCTTCCCGATCCAGAGATCGAACCCATGACTCTTGTGTCTCCTGCATTCACAGGTGGGTTCTTTACCAGCTGAGCCACCAGGGACGCCTAGTGAGATTCTGAATCCTTTGTTCAAGGCCCAGACTAGAGCCCAGAACTCTTGATATCTTATCCATGAGGTTCTTTCTACCCATTGTATTTGCTTCTGTCCTCTCATAGCACTAAGCTGAACTGTATTTGGCCCACAGTTATGTTTCTGGAATCTCAACAGCCCTTGAATTATTTTGCTGCCTAATTTCAGAGCAGGGGAGGGCTCTTCTTTAGGAGAGAGTGACTCAGTAGGATGCCATCTGAAGGGGGAGAAATACAGCTGAAGGGCCTAGCATTTGGCATAAAACATTTCCACCAGAAGTTTTTATACTTAAGGTTTTAAATATTATTCTCTTACAGCTGTAGGCTGCAAGCTACAGTCCTGGGGAAGCCCCAGCCTGTTTTTGTATGCCTCCAAGCTAAAAATAGTTTTTACATTTTTAAAATATTGTAAAAAGAAAATCTGAAACCGAACAAGGAAGAATATGCAACAGGGTGTGTGGCTGCAAAGCTTAAACTATTTCCTATCTGGCTCTTTTCTCTCTCTCTCTTTTATAAATGTTGGCCATGTCACATGGATGTGGGATCTTAGTTCCCTGACTAGGGATTGAACCTGTGCCCCCTGCAGTGAAAGTAAAAAGTCCTAACCACTGGACCCCCCCAGAGAAGTCCTAGCACTTCACAGTATAAGTTTGCTAACCCCTGGCCTAGAGTAACTGGAGCTTTATATTTTCGTCTAGTAAGCAAGAGGCCCAGCTTGAAATCTAGCAAGACCAAGCTATCTGGAGGCGGCCTGACTTGGCGGCAGCCGCTCAGGCGCCTTAGCCCTGTGACCCTGAGCACAGTACTCCACCTCTCTAAACCTGTGTTCTTCCTTCAAAAGACAGGGACTATGACAGCCGCCCGCTGAGTTGTGAGGATGAGACCTGATGTATGTAAGGAACTCAGAAAATGACAGCTGGTGTCATTTGACCCCTTCTGGCATGGCCTGGCAGATCACACGCCCTCACCAAATCTGACTGGAGGAGGAAATGGCAACCCACTCCAGTGTTCTTGCCTGGAAAATCTCAGGGACAGAGGAGCCTGGCGGGCTGCAGTCCATAGGGTCGCAGAGAATTAACACACCCCCACACACACGCCAAATCTGAGGGTCCTCTCAGCGATCTGGAAACAGTCTTTTGGAAGAAAAACACCTCTGTTCCCGCTTTCCCCAGTCACCCCTTCACCCCCGCAGGGCAGAAAGCTCCTCTTTAGCTATCCAAACAGATGGGGTTTCTGATGCTTATAGCCCTTCACTAATGGCAAGCTCTCTACCCACCCTTCTGTGGGCGGGCAGCTCTAAGATCTAACCCAGCGAATAGGCTTCACAGGAGCCCCCGGCAAGGATGCCGATTACTGGACGGAGCCACCCCTCCTTATGGGAGGGCTCCATGCAGCATGTGGGCAGCGGACTAAAGCCAGTGGTTTACAGACCTTGTTCCTAAGTTGTGGCAGCGTCAAGGTGCAAAATGGAAAACAGACCGACTTGGAGCTAGCTGGGGTTAACTGTTCTTGCCTGGGCAATCCCAGGGACAGAGGAGCCTGGCGTCCATGGGGTCGCAGAGTTGGACACGACTTAGCGAATAAACAACGGTTCTGTGAGTCTGAAATGCGAGGGCTCCCTGTCCAGAGCGCAGGAGAGCGTGTAATGCTCTTTTTGCCCACAGGTGGCAGCACCTGCACCCTTTGCCATCTCTGTGAACGTCTTTGTGCATGAGTGTTCACACACGTGTGCACACACGTGAACTGCGTGTGATTTACTAGTTTCTGTCTTCGTTGACTCTTGAGCTGAGGTGGCCCTAGGCTAGACTCTGGGATACAGGGGAGCGAGTCTTAGTCTCACGGGGGAGGCAGACTTGGAAACCGAGTGTAATGGTGTGGCAGGGCAATGGGCCGAGGCTCGGCGGAGCTCAGCCTCACGGGGGAGGGGAGGTTAGAGATGAGTTCTTGCAGGAAGCCTGGGCTTGATCATGAGCGGAAGGAGGAAAGAACAGGGATGGAAGAGAGCTCGGGAACAGAGGAGACAGGCTGTGCAAAGATTACAGAAGATCTAAGGGCCCTGCAGCTGCGCCTGGCTGGAGCTTGGAGGGGTGTGGGTGGAAGACGGGAACTGGGGAGAGCTGAGCCTCAAGACGGATGAAGGCAGATCATAAAAGGCGCGGATGGTTCAAGGGCCGCTGAGGACGCTGGGTTTACCTGGGGGCCATCAGGGAGCCATGGCTGAGTCTGCGCAGAGGAGCAACGTGGTCTGGCTTGCTTTGGAGGGGAGGAGGGACGAGGTGGGAGGAGGGACAAGGTAGGAGGAGGGACGAGGTGGGAGGACGGGTGGGAGGACGGGTAGGAGGCACAGCAGTCTCCCAGGTGAGAGGCTGAGGGGCCTGGACCAACGTGTTGGCAGAGTCGGGGTGGGGAGCGGTGGGTGCGCTCGGGTAGAACCAGCGGTGTTGGGAGGCGAGAGTGACGGAGCAGGGGAGGCTGAAGAGGATGCCCGGCGTCAGTCCGAACGGGGGATGGTGGTGCTGATGCTGAGATGCGGAACCTTGAGCGTAAAACAGGTTGCCCTTGGGAACAATTACAGCGCCGCTAGAGAGGGTGAGGGTGAGATGTGGAGGTGTGTCGAAGAGAAGGGGGCTGGATATGAAAGGTTCATCCTCACGGAGTTAACGGAAAGTGGGAACTTGCTAATCATTTCAGGAGCCCAGCTCTGTGTTCATCCACCCTACGGAGCTGGGAAGTTTCTACAGAACTCTTTGAAGGGAGCCCATGAAGATGGCACTTAACTGCAGGTCCTAGGGCCCAAATAAGCACCCAGCCTCTTTCTAATCTCTTGCTGTGCGTGCCACTCTCGATGTAGAAACTTCCAGGAATGTCTGGGCTGTCTACTGTCAGCTAAGAATAGGGTTCACATGTGTCTTAATCCCGGGAGCCTGCAGGGCCCCTCTGCCTTTGGGATCTTGGAGTCTCTCCGCCTGGCTCAGAGAAGCTGGTTTGGGCAGAGCCGTTTTCCAGTTCAGGCAGGAGCCAGTTTGCTCGGCGGCTCCCTGAATGTGGCTGACTGGGAGTCTGGGAGTGACAAAGGGTGAAGACTCAGGGTGTCTCTGAAAGTGTGAGTGCTGAAAGACTGGGGCTGCACAAACCACTCTGGGTGCGCGTGGGCTGGCCCTGCGTTTGGTCACCCAGCATACACCCACGGGTCCTCCTGTTTGCCGGGTCACTTGCCAGGCCTGAGGCTTCAGAGGCAAAGCAACCTAATGGAGCCCATGGTCTCATGGGAGAGAAAGGGTTGTCAGCGTATAACGGTAATACAGTCTTGCAATAGTGGACCAACGCTAGGCATAGAGGTGGGAATAGGCATGTAAGCAGCTTGCATAAGTACAGCATGAGAAAGATACACTTCTTAGAAACAGACTTAGAGAGTTAAGTGATAGAGTAAGGTGACATACATGCGTTAGGTGACAGACATTATTCAAAGTCCTTGACGTATTTTATCTCATTTGATCTTCATAAGAGTTTGGACGCGATTGAGCGACTTTCACTCATTCACTCACCCACTCGATGACCTCATGGGGTAGGTTAGGTAGGTTCTAATACCTAACCCATAATTCCTGTTTTACGGAGAAGTGAACTGAGGCTCAGAAAGGTGACGTAACTTGATTGTTACATGTTAGTTAAATGAAGGGCCCTTTTGTCTAACCTCATGATCTTAAGCCACAGCTCTGAAGCTGACCATAAGCTGAATTCAGTCATACAGTAGGGCTACCTTAAATGCTCATGGGATTTTCGGCTGTATTAATAGAAGCATGGTATCCAGAATGATGGAGGTGAGAGTTCTGCTTGCCCTGCCCTGAAGAGAGCTCATCCAAGTGTTCAGTTCTGGGTCTTGCGCTGTCAGTAGGGACAGGGTTCATTTGAAGTAGATCAGGGAAGCCGGGGGAGGGAACCAGACACCTTGACCTCAGGAAGAGCTGGAGCAAAGGGGCAGAAGACGCGAAGGGCCCGGGGTTTCCGTCTTCAGGTCTCCGAGGATCCCCTGGGAACGGGGTGCCAGACCTGCTCCGGGTGAGCCCAGAGGATAGAGCTAGGGCCAGAGTGTAACCGGGCCCGGGCAGAGAGAATTCCAGCACATCCTGGAGATGGTTCTTTTAACCAGCTGGACTCTCGAATAGAAGGTTTGCAGCCTCGGCAGGAAGTGCGTGCCCCACTGCTGGAGGTGGGCAGGCGGGGCATCTACCCTGGATGGGGGTGGAGGGGGCGGGGGAGAAGTTGGAGCATGAAGTGGGCTCTGACCAGATGACCTTGAGCCCCTGAGCCTGGGGGTCTTGACCCTCTCTTTACAGGTGGTGCTGTGAACTCCCCGAGCCGCGCTTCCACCTTGGTGCCGAGCCCTTCCAGGGAGCCGCCCTCTTCACTCACAGCCCCACGAGGTAGGTAGCGCAGTGCAGCCACCGCTGGGTCCTCCGAAACCCGGCCTGGCTGCCGGGGGCTCTGGATGGGCCTGGGGAAGCAGCCGCTGGGCGCCACTCGCGGATGCAAAGGCAGTCCCTGGGGCTTTTCTCGTAAAGCTCAGAGAGCATTCTGCCCTTGCTTCATTTGCTCCTCACCCTCCTAGAGAGGGAGGCTAGGCAAGGGTGATCCCTTGGGGAAGAGGCGAGAAGCAAGGGCTCCTGGGCCCCCACCCCCGGCTGTGCTGCTCCTGTGCTGGGTGACGGTAGGAAGGTGCTTGCCCTCTCCAGGCTGCTGGCAGCGCCTCGGTGGGAGGGTGCACTCCCGTGAGGAGGAGGTGCAGGAATTCTCTGGAAGGGTGAGAAAAGCTGGGGTGCGGCTGCCAAGGCTCCAGGCTTGTTGACGGGAGGAGGAGTGAGAAGGGTGAGTCACAGGGAAGGCACATGAGTCAGACTCACCTGGCACGGCTGGCAGGGCGGGGCCCACCTGACTATCAGATTCACAGGTGACCGGCCGGAGGAGGTGGAGAGGCAGGGTGCGGAGTGCAGAGTCCTCTGGCCAGAAGCAGGAGACCTGGCTCAGGCCTCAGTTTCTCTGCCTGCGAAATGGGTGCATTGGTCTCCTCCACCCACCTACAAGGTTGTCGTGCGGACTGCACAAGTTCACAGATGCCGAAGGGCTTTGTGAGCTGGAGAAAGGGGAAGGATCATCACTCGGGGGATAACCCAGCTTCCAGTGTTGAAACAGAGAGAAGTGAGTTTCTGATAGTAACTGTGTGGAAAGCCTGGGAAACACTCCCCTGGGTCATGACGTCACCCTTGACTGCCGGAAGGAGAAGGGGCCGAGTACCTCCAGGGCTTACTCATCCCCGCCGCCCGGCTGGCTTCCAGGGGTGAGACGACAAGCCGACCACAATTGGTGCTGTTCCCCTTTCCCCAAGCTCAGGTGCAAGGGCCCTCCGATGCTGGGACTCCACAGAGGGGGACCCGCCGCCTCCCAAGGGCACGAGACGAAGGGGCCTCCCCCAGCTGCCCAGATGCACCGGCGCGGCCTGCCCTGGCTCTGATGCCCTCGAGTCTGAGACTCAGAGCCTTGACAACGCCCAGAGCCCATGGCCTGAGTGCTGTGTCCCCACGAAGGGTTGTACTCTCTGAAAGCTTTGGCAGGTGACACAGGAACCATCTTCTGCTTTCCCACTTCTGCAGAAGCGCGCAGCCGCTGAGCGCCTGTCCGCTGAGGGCTCTCTGCATCTTCGCCGTCCCGCCGTCCCTGTGCTGGGCCCCGCCTCTTGCCCACTCCCCAGCAACCCCTCCGTGTCCACGCCTCCTGGTGTTGCCCCAGCTCGCGGGAGCCACGGGTGCCTCCTCCTCCTCGAAGCGCGCTCTCGATTTCGCTTCTGGCAGGCTGCGCTGTTCACTGTAATCTTCTACTTCTCCGACCTCCTTAATTGGGGCCCTGTTTTTTTTCCCTCGAATGTTCAGCAGGGGTCTGACTACTTCCTGGCTGGTAAAACAGAGAGGTTCACTCACCCATTCATTTGTGCGTGCGTGAGTGCCTTCATGTGACAGGTATCTATTTAGGCCCTGGACTGGGGGCTGGAGAATCAGCGAAAAATGAGATTTCCCAGCCCTCGTGGGTCTTACTGTCTTGGGTCTCATATAAGTTATTATTATTATCTTGCTTAGTTGCTAAGTTGTGTCCAATTCTTTGCTACCAAGGACTGTAGCCTGCCAGGCTCCTCGGTCCATGGAATTCTTCAGGCCAGAATGCTGGAGTGGATAGCCACTCCCTTCTCCAGGGGATCTTCCCAAACCAGGGATTGAGCCCAGGTCTCCTGCATAGGCCCGCGGATTCTTTACCGCTGAGCCACCAGGGAAGCGTTACACGGATAACAAACTCATCCCTTCTTCAGCTGTGAAGGAAGGGACCAGCGTTAGGAGAGCAGATGGGACCGCGCGGGTGTGATGGGCTCTTGTCTAGACAGATGAAAGAGGCCTCCCTGAAAACGCTCAGACCGAAGATGGAAGGAACAGTGAGAGCGAGGAACAGTGTGAGGGAGAGAAGGCGCTGGGAGAAAGAGCGCGGCGAAGGGAGAGGGGCCTGGAGACCAGGCAGCATCTCCGTCGTGCGGGCCCTGGGGGCCTTGGTTAGGGTTGGCTTTTATCTAGACCCCTGGGGAGGCACTGGAGGTTTTAAAGTAGGGGAGAGTTTTGCCCCGATTTCAGGATTGGAACCCTTGAAAGAGACAGTCGCCAATTTCCACCCTGATGAGCCCCGAGGCTGTAATTTTTGGCTCTTCCACACTGTGGCGTCCTGACGCTGCGCCTCAGGACGAGGCTTGGTGTCGGGCAGTCCTGGAAATGTGTCCTTCCCAGCCTTCTCCGGGCTCCTTGCGTGTTTTCATTGTCCAGTTTCTGCACTGGAGAGTGGAGGTGAATCAAGCCCGGGGGCCCTGGGAGATCCAGACTTGTGCTGGCTGTTGCCTGGGGCCCCGGGAGCCTCAGAGGGCTTCCCCCGAGTCTAGCGCTCTGCTGAAGGGTTGGCAAGGGAGGCAAGTCCAGGCAAGGGAGGTGCGCGTGCAAAAGCTCAGCCCCCTGGGGGTACCTCTGTGTTTGGGAGCTAGTGGGCAGAGTGGCTAAAGAGGTTTTGAGTGCTGGGTCCTGACCCTCTGGATGCCAGGAGCCACGGCAGGACTTGAGCTGAGGAGCTGCTTGAGCAATGAGATGTGAGAACAATCCGTTGGTGGGATGCAGAGGGGTTGGAGAGAATGAGTGTCACTGGGTGCAGCCTCGGCCCTGCCACCCACCTGCGCGTGTGGTAAACCGCTCCGGGCCGGTTTCTCTCCTGCCCCGTCGGTTCGTCCCCCATTGATCAGCCCTCCTCAGTTGCACCGGGGTCTGGTTACAGCCTGAGCTCCAGAGGCCAACAGGTCCGAGCATTACTCTCGCTCTGACTTGCTCTGTGCCCCTTGCCATGTCCTTTAACCCCTCTCAGCCTCAGTTTCCTCATCTGTGAAATGGGAATGACAATCGGGTTGCTGAGGATTAATAATGGGGGCGTAAAGTCCTAAGCATATGCCTGGAACCTAGAGACGGCTCAGTTATCTTTCCTTCCCTGTTGGTAGGTAATGCCCAAGTCCATGCCATCATCCATCCCTCTGGGACCATAAATCTGTAATTTGAACTGGAAACAAGGTGTCCCCAGAAGCCCTGACAGAGACCTCTAGTGGGACACTGCGTGGTTTGGAAATGCCTTTACGTTTCCCCACTGGGGGCTGGACCAGGGTGTGGCTCCGAGGGCTGGACCTGGGCGCGGCTCTGGAGGCTGGACCAGGTCTTGGCTGTCTTTTAGCCCCAGCACTCAGCTCAAGACTGGCCTGTTCTGGTTCTCTTAAATACTAAACAAACACACACAAAAATTAATTAAAAATAGTCCTGAACCTTGGGCATCAACCTACCAGCACCTTCATCTTATGATTGAGGAATTTGGGGCCCAGAGAGGGACAGTGACCCTTCCAAGGTCACCCAGCCTTTCAGTGGCAGGGCCTAGACCTGACTCAAGTATTTATTGCAGTTCTAATTTTTAAATGCCAGTCATTATTAACTTAAAAAAAATCCCCAAGTCAACTGGGAAAGGGGTAACAGTGGCATGAGCATTTGAAGGTAGGGGTTACCCCGAGGCAATTCGGGGGAGCATCCAGGCTGGAAGGGCCCCAATGATACCATGTTCAACCTCCCAGTTTACATTTGGGGAAACTGAGGCCCAGAGAGGGGTAGTGGCGCTCAGGGTCCCCCGAGAGCAGAAAGCAGAAGAGCAGCCACAGGCCCACCGCCGTCACCTGCCGTGGGTGGGCGGCTCTTCCCCTCAGCCCACTGCCTCCTGTTTAAGAGAGCGAGCCAGAACATGCGCAGTGGTCTCCCGAGGAAGTTTGGGGTTTTAATCGTGTCAGCGAGAAGGACCGTTTCCGGAACTGTGCGTGCCCCGGTGGTGCCTGTGGATTTGGGCCTGGCACAGCTATTTCAGACCAGGCCACAGGGCCCTATTTATAGGCCAGTGCGTTAGGTCGGCGTGGTCGGGAGAGGCTTGCGTGTCCTCTGCCCACTCCAGCCACGGTGAAGGAGGAGGCCTTCGGGGGCGACTCTGACCCGCGGGCGAGTAGCCAGGGGTCTAGGGTTGTCCCCAAAGCCTGCTTGAAAGAGGGGCTCCAGGGCTCCCCATGCTGACTCCCCATTCAGCCACTGGCCAGGCCCCGTGCAGAGATGAAACCGGCTCTAAGCCTGCTCTCTCTGGGCTGAAAAGGTCCTCCCCGGCCTCAGAGCAGGCCAGGAGCCCGGGCAGGCAGGCCGCTCCAGTGTTTGCCCGCAGGTCTGCACCGCAGCCCCACTTGGCCAGCGTTTGCATTCTGCTGGGCGGCCACCCCTCTGAGCCTCTGCCTATGCTCTCCCCCCCCCTCGCCCCCGCCTGCCGGCTCCCTGCTCCCCAGAGACAGACGCCCACTCTGTTCACCTGTCACGGCCCTGCTGCTCCCGTGCTCCTCCCGGCTGGTTCTTCAGGCCCCGGGCGCTTCCCGCCTCGCGTTCCTGCTGCCAAGGAACCCCCGAGCTCCTGTGTACACCCCGCGGGGCCGGGAGGTCCTGAGGCAGAGCCTGACACAGGGAGAAGAGGAGAAAGCCCTGTGTGGTCGGGCCCCTCCTGGGCCAGTCACCTTTCTCGTGTAGATGAGACACTGTCTACATGCCGTGCTACACAGGCGGTATTTTTAAAAGGTGCGTAGGAGTGAGAGCCAGGCTTTGGAATCAGATGGTCCTGGGTTCTGGACTCTGCTTTGCTCTTCTTAACTGTGTCACCTTGGGCTGACCCTTTCTGAGCCTCTGTTTCCCCATCTGTAAAATGGGCATGTGCTAGCCTTGGGAAGCATTGTCAACAAGACAAAGCTGAGAAGGACTGGCCGTGCTGTCTGGCCCATCTCGAGCCTCCTGTGTGCCGCAGCGAGTGCTGCTTACTCGGGGCGGGAGGAGGGGGCAGGGAAGCGCCCTCTCTAGGGCTCAGTGGGCTTGGGGTCCAGGCGCCCAGCTCCACCCCGTGTTCTCCTCCCCTCCCTTGCTTAGCCTCCTGGGCCTATTCTGTTCCCCAGATGTGGGAGGCTTTGTTTGGGGATTGTTTTGCCTAAGAAGTTTCCTCTGTGGTGCCACGGGATGACTCAGAGGCCTGAGTCACCAGGAGGCTGGGGGCCGGGGAGGAACGGAGTGGGCGGAGGAGGGAAGAAGAGAAGGAACCAGGAAGGGGCCTCCATCCCCGCCCAGGCCCCCCCGCCCAGCTCGATGGGCCAGAGCTGGCAGCTCCCCGGCACTGCCCGGCCTCAGTTTCCCCCAGAGTGAGAGGTGCTGGGCGTTGAGTGGTTCCCAGTGTGGGCCGAGCCTCAGAATCCCAGGTTCCCGGGCCCCACCCTGAGCCATAGACTCCGAGGCTGGGCGTGGGGCCTGGGAATCCGAGTTCTCAGGAGATCCCCGGTGATTCGGCTGCACACCTGCTCTCCGGAGGTGTGTGGGAACCAGGGAGCCCAAGGCCGCTCGCCCGTGGGCCTCAGGGGGGCCGCCCGCCCGCAGGCCTCAGGGGGGCTGCTCAGCCGCTGCTTGGCCATCTCCACTCACAGAGAGAGCACTTTTCTTGCTGAATGTCTTGGCAGAATGGTGCCTGGAAAGCGCATGGGCTTTAAGCAAACAAACCGGCTTTCTGAAGTACAATTTACATCAGTTGCTGGAGTAAGTAGACAGATGACTTACATACATATAATCCACCAGTTTGAATTAATTCCGTGATTTTTAGTAAACTTTCAGACTTATGCCAAAGTCATCACGAGATGTCCAGTTCAAGCACGTTTTCATTACCCCTCATCTCCCCTAAAAGGAGCCATGCCTGCTAGCTGGCACGCTGCACACCCGCCTCCTAACCCCTCAGTGGCCTCCTCCCTGTCTCTCGGGGTGCACGGGCCTGCGTGCACGCCCAGCTTCACCCTTTTCTGGCTGTGGGACCTCCTGCGGTTATCGCCGCCCTCTGAGCCTTTGATTTTTCCCGTTAGAGGGGGAGGTATAGCCTCCTTGAAGCTGTCGTTTGAATTTCACTAACGTGATAGAGTGATAGAGTGTCTGATGCGTGTAGGTGCTGGGGTCGTGGGAGCCTGGCAGGTAGCACACACGATGTGGTACAGACACACGCACAGCTGTCACAAATCAGCAGACACACGCACAGCTGTCACAAATCAGCAGACACCAGGTAGGCTCGTCGCCAATCAGCAGACACCCGGTAGGCTCGCTGTGTCTGACATCGGGCTCAGCCCCAGAATTGCTGTGTCTCCTTCAGTCCCCACAGCACTTAGTGGGTGAGTGTTAATATCATTTCCGTTTCATAGCCAGGGAAACTGAGGCACTGAGAAGGGGTGTGGCTGGTCATGGTCATGGAGGTAACGGGCGGTAGGGCTGGGAGCCTGTCCTCCTGGACCTTCGCACGTGGGGGTCACGCAGCAAGGGACACATTTCGTGGAGCCAGGACAGGGTTATGGCGCACGGCTCTCCTGGGCCCGGGGCTCGGGACGGTGGTTGTGACGTTGAAAATAGCGTAGATAGATGGTACAGGTCTTTCTTGACTCACTATGGGGTTACATCCCAATAAGCTGAAAAAATCTCAAGTTTATCAATGCATTCAGACACTCTTCCTATCTTACCTTCATACGTCATAGCTTAGCCTAGCCTACCTTACATGTGTTCAGAACACTTACACTGGTCTACAGTTGGGCAAAATCTAACACGAAGACGCTCTTTAAATGCCGTCCCAGGCAAGTTATTGAATGCTGTACTGTCGATGAACAATAGAATGGTTGTCTGGGTGCAGAATGGTTGTAAGCCTACCGGTTGTTGCCCTTGGGATCGTGTGGCCGACTGGGAAAGATCGCTGGCCCAGGAAAGATCAAAACTCCAAGTACGGTTTCTACTGAACGTGTATTGCTTTTGCACCATCCTAAAGTCAGGAAATCGTGAAGCTGGACCGTTGCAAGTCGGGGACCAACTGCGCGGAGACCCTCATACGGCAGACGTGGCATGATGCGGGGGGCATGATCCAAGGTGTGAGTGACGTGCGACAGGCAGGAGGACCGTGCCCCCCGGGGGCACAGGCAGGACACGTGTGAGGAGCACAGGCCAGGTATGTGAGGCCAGGACAAGGTCCCCAGGGTGGGTGTGGGGTTTGATGCTTGGCAGTCTGACACGGAGGGTCCCTTTCTCAGGTCAGCGCCCGGGGCCCCAGCATGCAGGGGCTGGAGCCGGTTTTCTCCTCCCACAAAGGCCTGTCTGTTGTTTTTATTTTTCCCTCCTCTTCTGCCAAAGAGTGGGAGTGTCCCAGAGGAGCGGGGCCCAGGCAACTACCCTCCCCGCCCCCCATCCCACCAGCTCAGACCGCAGTCAAGGCTTGGGGCCAAGTCCTTGGTTCTGGCAGAGCCTGCCAGCCCCCCAGGTCCCCGCTGTCAGAGGCAGCTGGGAGCCCCTGGTGGCTGGGCCAGCGCAGAGTAATTTTCCTCTAAGCCGCCCTCGCCCCTGTCCCCCTCCCCGGCTGCAGCTGCTGGCGGAGAGCCTCTGCTTCGGGGCTTAGGGGAGAGGGAGCCCCGCCCCTACGGCGGTGGAGGAGCCGATCCGCCCTGCCAGCTGCTGTCGGGGAGCCGGGGAGCCGATCAGCCCCCTGCCAGCTGCTGTCAGAGCGCAGGGAGGAGGCTGCGGCTCACAGGCTTGCATTTCTGAGCCCTCCCGGCATCTGTCGCTCACTCCCTTATCTCGTCTCATGCACAAGCTCCCCAAGAGCCCGATGAGAAGACTGAGGCTCAGAGAGCCAAAGAGCCGCCCGAGGTCTCACAGTCAGAAGCAGAGCGGAGGCCAGACCCCTGGTCCCCTGGCGGCAGGACGGAGAGGCAGGAGGTGTCGCAGAGGGTGTCTAGGGGATGAGGCTGTAAGAGCATGTGGACACCGGATCCCAGAGGGCCTTAGCAGCCAAGCTTAGGCGTCCTGACTTCATTCAGTTTGCACTGGGGGCTGCGGAAAGGTCTTGGGTCGGGAATGACGTGAACTCTGTGGATAATGGAGAGTTGATGCACCGAGGAAGCTGGTGCAGCGGTTCCACAGGGAAGATGGGGACCTAAATCAGGACAGCGTCTGGGAGGCCAACGGGGAAATGAGTGTGAATGGGGAGCGCGCGGGGTTAAGCATCCCTCCTCTGGCCTCAGCCCTTTCCTATCTCCTCGGGGGATGATTCTGGAGTGTCCCAGAGGGTTCTGGAAACTCTCAGGAGGGGTTACCTATCAGATGAGGTGGGTGTTGGGGCATATACCCGGATGGAGGTGAGGCCGGAAGCACCCCTGGGGAGAAGAGGCCACATCCATTCCGGAAGAGGCCACGCCCATTCCGGAAGAGGCCCCACCCATTCCGGGGAGGCCACACCCATTCCAGAAGTCTATCACGTGCCAGGCCCTGTGCTCTGTGGACTGGATTTCATTAATTCTTCCAGCTGGTGATGCTTACTCTCTGAGCTGGGAAAGGAACACAAGCGTTCCAGTCTTACACCTCTGTTTATGTTTGAGAGGGGAAAGGATGTTTTTAAAAAGCCTTATTAAAATGAAAGGGATTAGCAAAGATAAAATATATCTTTGAATCTCTGGTAGTTCTATTGTAGTTCAGCATTTGAGATAAATTGCAAAGGAGTTCTAACCACACTATAGCACGTGGAGGTTTTTCAAAACTGATTTTCACCGGTATCAGGTTCTGGTAGGCCTGGGGGATAATCTGGCTATTCTGTACCCAAGGACCCAGGCTGAGAAAAGTTGAGTCACTTTGCCCAGGCCACCTAAGTACTAAGAGCCAGGGCTGGGGTTGAGCCCTTGTCCCTTGGGGCGGGAGCAGACCAGCGGAGGTGGGGGCATCCTGAAGAGATTTCTGGATGGGGTGGGAGGCAAAGTGGGCTCTTGGAGTGCTGGCTGGAGACCCTCTCCCGAGATGCCCTGTCCCTGGCACCAGCTGCGCCTCCAGGTCTCCGGGCCTTGCCTGGGACCCTCCGGCCCTCCACCGCGTTGGAGGCAAGGATGCAGTGATGAGAGTCAAGGCTGGGTACGGAAGGCCAGTGGGTGTGTTTGCAGGGGTTGCTGTGGTTATTGAGCGCCTGCTGTGTACCAGGAGCTCCTTCAGTTTTCCCAGACGACCCCCAGGGTAGGACTCATCACCCCATTTTATAGAGGAGGAAAGTGAAACGCTCAGAAGGGCCATTTGAGGTAGGGATTCCGGCTCCGCCCATGCTCAGCCTGGACATCATCTTATTTTCGCCTGGATGGAAGCTTGCACAGCCCTCACCCTGCTGGTCGCTCTTGGTACCCTGAGCTGGCCGAGGCTCCCCTCGCTGTTCTGGGTTCTGTGCTGTCTCCTCTGTCCCCTTTATGATTCTCAGAAGTTCTGCCTGCAGGATGCAAACTGGTGCCCGGAGGGTGGGCTCCCGCTGTTGCTGGCTGTGAGGGGCTCTGAGACAGAGAAAGGCTCCGTTTAGAGCTTGCGGCAGGCGGGGCCTGTCACTGTCCTCTGAGGTCCTGACACTGGTTCCCACCGTGGTGATTATCGGATGAACTTGATCCCCAGACAGACTGGGGGAGGCGGTGCGGTGGTGGGGTAGGGAACCTTGCTTGACAGAGGCACAAACATATTTTGCCTCTTGCTGTTCCTTAAGTTCCAGGGCTCGAAGGGTCTTTAGAGATGGGCTGGTTTGCTCATCACTGTGTCTCCCTGGCTGGGTCACCACTGGGCCACTCCTTATCTCTCTGGAAGAAGGGGGAGGATACTGGCATTTTGGAACCTCTGTCTTACGTCAGGCATAATCCTGGAATCTTCCACGTTTATGGTCTCGTTCAACCCTCAGTAAAATTCATTTTGTTTATTTATTTGGCTATGCCAGGTCTTAGTTGCGGCCTGAGGGATCTAGTTCCCCAACCAGAGACTGAACCTGGGTCCCCTGCCCTGGGAGCACAGCGTCTTACCTGCTGGACCACCAGGGAAATCCTTCCCCCCACCTTTTAAAAAGACATTTTAACCCTGGTTTTATACATAAGGAACTTTAGGGTCAGAGAGATATTAACAGAGGCTTCCTAAGCCCCCAGCAAACAACCACCACAGTTTCCTTCATACGTGAGCACTGTGGTAAGCCCCAGACGTCTTTTACTTTATAAAATTCTCACAGCGACCCCAGCAAGAAGCTAGTCTAATCCTATTTTACAGATGAGGAAATTGAGGCTCAGAGAGCTGAAGCCACACAGCTGGAAGTGGTAGATCAGGGATTTAGACCCAGATTTTCCTGGCGGGAGCTCTTTCCACAGTCTCACGCCTGTTTTTCCTCCTGCTGGGAAGCCCTGCCCCTCTGCAGCAGGGCGCTGCCCCCTGCGGCTGTTGCTGCTTCTGGCTCTGGTTGGGGCCCCATCGGCCCTGCTGCCCTGGGAGGTTGGCAGGTGAGGCTGTGTCCCCCATCCTGTCCTGGTCCTGCTTCACGGTGCCTGGAGTTGGGCCTCCTTGTCCTGCCGCTGACGTGTGTTTGTGCCTGGACCTCCCTGTCGGTGGGCTGTGGGGTCCTGGGGCAGCTAGGGGCCAGTGGTTCGCAGCTGTTTGCAGCCTCCCAGGGCCGCTGCCTCCCCCGAGAAGGGGAGACCGACTTTAAAGGGGACCCTGGCAGGCAGGGCCCTGGCTCACACCCATGGCCAGATCTGGCTGCTGCCAGGGCATGGGGTCAGGAAGTGGCAGGGCTAGCCCTTTCTGAACGTCCTGTCCTGGCTCTGGGCACTAGGTGGGGTAGCCTCCGGAAGCTGGGAAGAAGCCAGTGGCTTTGCGCCCTGGGAGAGGCGGCCTCTTGGAGGTGGCTTCAGCCAAGCCTCACTGGCCGTCTCCCCAACAGCTGTCCACGCCCGGGATGGACGGAGCCAGGGCAGAGGTCCCGCTGGCCCTTCCCAGGGGCCTTGTCGTGTCGTGGGCTCGGGCCTCGGCTCTGGCCTGGGAACGGAGGCCTCTGCCCTGCCTGGTGCTCGGCAGGTGACTCTGAGAAGTTACACTCTTGCTCTTGAGGTCATAGTCTGCCAAGAGAGGATGGACTATTGAACGTTGCTACAAATAAGCCCTACTCTGTGCTACCTGCTCCAGAGCTCCCAACCACCCTGCGACTGGGGAGCACTGTCCCTTTCTGCAAGTGAGTGCCCAGCACTCAGAGAGGGAGAGCAGCTTGCTCTGGGTCACACAGCCCGGGCCTGAGCTCAAGGATCTCACTGTGAAGTCTGTAACCTTTCTCCGGCACCACTGACTGCTCACGCGTGGTGTGCACACGCTGAGAGGCCTCTGTGCAGAGAAGCCAGCTCACACCCGGGGCACTGACTCGGAGCTCCGTCCGTGTTGTGTCCGGCCTTGGCCCTCCTCACTGCCCTGTGAGCGCCCCATTTTACAGATACGGAAACTGAGGCCCTGACCACAGGCGCTGAGTCTCCCAGATTCTAAAACACGTGTTCTTTCAGGTCCCCAGGGCTCCCCATGCTGAGGCCCTGTCCAGCTTTACTAGGTTTCATAACCGGCTTCTCTGTTTACTGACCGTTGTCCTATTTAACAAAACCCCGGCCAGCAGGGCGGGTGTTCCCAGGAGGACCCAGAACCCAGCCGTGAGCCAGAAAGCAAACAAGCCCGGAAAAAGAGGGCTGCTCGTGAGTGGGCCGGCTGCCTGGGAATCAAGGACAACAGTGTTTGGTGCGAAGAGAAGAGGGCAGGGTGGTGTCTTCCAGGAGTGGCCAAGGCCTTTTGTACACTGCGGCCGGGGGCGGAGGGTGAGGCTGCCTCTTCCCGGCGCGGGTAGCTGCTTCTGGAGGCCCACGGAGACACGGAGGCTAGCCTGAGGTCTCCAAGGGAGCAGGGCAAAGCTGGTGGTGGGCGGTGAGGTCCTGCGTCGAACTGCAGGGGAGGGATGTGGTTGGATGCTGAAAACTGCCTACTGTGTGGAGCGCTAGGCAGGAGCCAGAAATGCTTGAGATCAGAGTGCGGTTCAGAGGAGGGCAGGAGCTAGGGCGTGCTCGCGTAGCGACTGGTGGCAGAGCAGGCTGCTCCCGGCACAGGGGCCCGTGCCTGGCCCGCGTGCCCTATGCACCCTGGGAGTGGCCCGGAGTGTAGACGCCACGGTTCGCCCTCCGCCCAGAGGCTGCACCCCGGGGACCGTCCTAGTCATGCCTCTGTCCTGGGTGCAGACAGGTGCAGGGCTGGAGGGCTTTCCTGGGCTGCCCTCTTCAGCCGGGCAGGTGTTGTAGGGTCGCCACCCCAGAGAGTCCGGGCTGCCGGGCTTGGCTTGGGCTTGCCTGGGTCAGCAGCTGCGTCCCTCCACCTGTAATAGGTACTGCTGTTGCCTTGCTGCCCAGGAGGGATGGTGCTCGGGGCCCTGCCTGAGCCCCAGGTAGAGTCTGGGTGCTGGAGCCAGCCAGACTTGGGCTTGAATCCAAGCAGCACCTCTTTCCAGCTGAAGGACCCTGAGCAAGTGCCTGGAACTCCCTGAATCTCCGTCTCCTGGTCGCTGTGAAGAGACTCAGGGTCAGAGCCCACCTCCTTTCCTCCTTGTCTCCTCCCGGAGATATGCAGACCCAGAGGTGCCGTGGCACGCAGCGATTAGCGATGCTCTGCCCGCCTTGTGTAGGTCAGGGGCTCTGCACCGTCTGCTTCAGAAGGACCTGAGAGGCGCCCTGGACAAGTGTCCCCATTTTACAGGTGGGAACTTCGAGGCTCAGAGACCTGTAGGTTCCCGATGTGGTCGCAGAGCCAGGATCTGGGGAATGCTGGGGCTGAGAACGAGAGTTCTCGGAGTCAGAGCTGCAGGGCCTGGCCGTTCTTTTCCGAATGGAGACCGGAAATGCAGATGAGGACTGTGATTTGCCCAAAGTCACCCGGGAAGTCAGCAGCAGAGGCAAGCCTGGCACGGGGTGGGGAGCTCCTCCTTCCTACTTAGAGGTTTTTCTTTTGCACTTAAGCTCTCCCCGCTCTTCTGAATCCATACATCCCCTTCCGGGCAGGGAGCCCGGGGGCCTGTGGCCCCCTCACAGTCTCTGCACGTCACTGCCCTGCAGTGAGAGTTTCCAGGCCCTGGATGCCCCGAGGGCAGGGGCCAGGGCCTGTTGCGCGGGTCTCCAGCGCCAGGGACCCAGGCTTCAGAGCCTTGTGGCAGGCACCGCTGCAGGGCCTTTGTGATCATTAACCTGGGGCCAGTGACCCTGGGCTGGTGGGCCGTGACCCCTGGGACCAAGGCCGAGCCACACCAGCCCTCTATTAATCACCAGCTGAGCAGAAGGGACTGCTGGGCTGGGCTGGATGCGGCTTAGTTCACTTGGGGTGGGGGGTGGGCGTGACTGGGGATGACAAGGAAATTTCCTCTTCCTGCTGGCTTGAATTTTCCAAATTGTCTAATGAGCAGATATTACTGTATCTGTTTCTAAGGTATTATTCCTAGATCAGTCTTTAATTGAAAAAAAAAAAAAATCTACATCAGTGAAACACTTGTAAACAGCTTCAAACCCTATAGCACATTGAAAAATTTTTTCACATAAGTGTACTGAGGTGTAATATAGAAACCATTAACAATTCACCCATTGTAAGAAGACAGTGTTATGCCTTTTAGTACCTTTTTCGGTTGGGTAATCATCACTGTAATCCAGCGCTGGAATGTTTTCATCACCCTAAAGTGTTCGCTCATGCCAGCTGCAGTGATGTGGGTGCCTAACCCGGAATTCTTCATCTTTCAAACAAACTGACTTGGCAGTTTGGTGTTTACTCTCTTGATTTTCTTATGGAGAAAGTGTCTGCAAAATCAGACGGCCCTGTAAAGCAGCAGAGAGTCGCTGCACACACGCCGTGCTGGCTGGCTGGCTGCCTATGGGTGCCGGGCTCAGCCTGCGCTGGCTCGCTCTTGCGCAGCTGCGGAGCGGCCCATTGCCTGGCGGTCTGTGATTTATTTAACCAGGACCTTTGGGTCCTCTCCAGGTTTCTTCCAGCAGTGCTCAGTGGACACCCTTGCACGCGTATTTTCGTGCTCCTCTGTAAGTCATCCTGCAGCAAACGGCCCTGTAGTCACACTGCCTGTTTTGAATCTGTATAGATGTCAGTTGCTCTGCGGAGAGGGGAAACTGGGTTATGCTTCCGTCAGGCGCATGTGAGAACAGTGGGGTTTTATCATCCTCCGGATGCCTAGGGAGAGGGAAGAGCTCTCTGAATTTAGGCCAGAGACATCCAGAGGAGGCTCTGCAGGCCCAGGACTAGACATACAGCCTGGAAAAGTCAGGGACCTCTTGTGGGTCCCCACGGACACTAAGATAAAATTCAGATGCTTCAGGGATTTCCCTGGTGGGCCAGTGGTTTAGAAGGCACCTGCCAGCGCAGGGGAGACAGGTTGGATCCCTGGTCTGGGAAGATGCCACATGCCGCAGGGCAGCTGAGCCTGTGCGCCACGACCCTTGAGCCCGTGCTGTAGCGCCCATGCTCTGCAACAGGAGAAGCCACTGCAAGGAGAAGCCTGCACGTTGCAATGAAGAGTAGCTCCCGTTTGCTGCAACTAGAGAAAGCCTGCTCGCAGTAATGAGGACCCAGCGCAGCCAAAAATAAGTAAATAAAGAAAACAAAAAACAGGCTCTCTGAGAAACTCTTCACCTATACCCATATACATCTTAAAAAAGCATTCAGACTCATGAGCGGGGCACCCGGGCCCTGTGGCCTCCGCCGCCCTCTCAGGCCTCGCCTCTTGCTGCCCCGGTGCTTCAGGACCCCTATCGTCACTGCACTGGCCTGCGCTTGCTCGCCCTTTGCCCTTTGCCCTTGCTGTTCCCTCCCCTGGAATGCCTCTCTTCTCCATCTCCCTCCTCCCTGTCCTTCAAGGCCCAGGTCTCAAGTCCCTTTGTCCGTGAAGCCTTCTTATAATCCCTGCAGTCCCATTTATCTTCTCTGTGTGTGTCCCTTTAGCCCTTTATCTGACCCACAGCCCCCCTTAAGTGGGAGGAAGTTGTGTGTGATGGAGGGCAAACTTCAGCCTGATTAGACAGAAGCTGGGCTCCAGGAGGAGCTGGGACGGATGACTGGAGCTCGCAGG
The DNA here is from genome assembly GCA_006410635.1 of Cephalophus harveyi. Lineage (NCBI taxonomy): Eukaryota > Metazoa > Chordata > Mammalia > Artiodactyla > Bovidae > Cephalophus > Cephalophus harveyi. The sequence goes on along the minus strand of SJYT01025636.1, from coordinate 142,369 downwards.
GAAGGAGGACAGGAACTCCCATTTACTCACCGGCAGACAAGGCCATTTTCACACACACAGACGGATTGGATTCTCAGCAACCACTTTATGCCCATTTACTAGATGAGGAGACTGAGGCAGAGAGGAAGAAAGCATCTTTCAGTGGAGCTGGGCATTAAGCCCAGGTCTCCAGCTCCTTTGTTCTCTTCTCTGTCATTGCATTTCCCTGTTACTGAGAAAGGAGGAGATGTGGAATGCAAAGGGAACTAGGAAACAGAGAAATTGAGTCCAGCAGAGTAGTGGGAGGGTGGAAAGAGGGGTTGTTGAAGGTGGGAAGCAGGCTTGGATGAGTCTGAATGGCACTTATAACCCAATGACTGTAAGTCTCCAGAAGGAGAGTAAGGGATGGGAAGGGAGCCTGGGCAAAGGGGAGGAGGGTTGAATCCTTGTCTTCCCCAGAGAGAACCACAGATGGGATCTAAAACTGAAAACACGAGAGCAAAAACAAAGCAAACAACCCCCCACCCCACCCCCAAACCCCAAACCACAAAGGCTGGTTACCTACGACATGAAGGCAGACCTCCAAACCATCAGCTGAAGGAGGAAGCCAGAAGTGGGTTGGTTGCCTGAAGGTACAAGTAAGTGGGGTTGAGAGGTGACACTTTGTATAAATGAAGTGACTTTTAAGTTTTGATTAAAAACAAACTTTTAACAAAGAACTTTTAGACTTCCCTGTGGTCCAGTGGTTAAGAATCCACCTGCCAAGGCGGGGGCGTGGTCAGGGAGGACATCATAGGCCCTGGGGCAGCGAAGCCCGTGGGCCCCAAGTGCTGCAGGAAGAGAAGGCACCGCAGAGAGAAGCCCGTGCCCCGCAACGCGCGCGTGGCCCCTGCTTGCTGCCACCCCAGAAAGCCCTGGTGCATCGAGCGGCAACCACAGGGACCCAGAGCAGCCCCAAAACATTTGTTTTAAATAAAAAGTAACTTTCAAATGCGGAAGGAAAGAAGGGTGGTTTTGAGTAAAATAGAGCCTGCAATCCCAAAAGTGGAGAGATCCGCTCGCCCCTCTCTGTCCGGCTTGCTCAAGGGTCCAGTGAAGGTCAGCCCCTGACCTGTGTCCTTAGCTGGTGACAGCCACATGCTGCCTAAGCGGCCGTCCCCCCGGGCCACCTGGGGGCCGGCTTGACTTTCATTTCCTAGCTGTGTGCACATTGCTTGACCGTTCTCAGCTCAGTTCCCATCTCTCTAGAAGGGGACTGTGAAGAGTACCCAGTCCATAAAGGAAGTTCATGTGATGCTGAAAACCTTCAATACCTCTTAGTTAGCGCCTGTGATTTGTTGCTGGAGATGTTAGGGGTGGAGAGGGGAGGGGTCCTGCGTGGATCACACAGGAAGCCAAGCCAGGAGGGCCCCTGCCGTTCAGGCGTGTGTCCACTTAGTGTGCACTGAGCTGGCACCTGCTGTATGCCAGGCCTCGTGCCTGGTCTCTACCCCGGAGCTGGAGTGAAGGGGCGGCCGCACCCGTCGGGTCGGTCCCGGTGGGAACCCCGATGTCTCTTAAAAAATCCCGGCCAGATTCCCGCCCCTCCCCGCCCGCGGGGGCCCAGTCCGGCCCTCCGCCCTCCCAAAAGGGGCGGTCTCCGGCTTGGGCGGAGTGGGCCGGCGGCTACTTAAGGCCGGGGCGAGCCTGGCGGCCCGGCTGCCCGCTCCTGCCTGCCGGGTCTTCTGCCGCCGCCGCTGCCATGGCTGCGCATCGCTGCGCGCTGCTGGGCGCGCTGGTCCTGGCGCTGGGCGCGCTGTCGCAGCCGGCCCGCGCGGCGTCCCCGGCGCGGGAGGCGAGCCAGGCGCGGGCGCCGCAGGGGCGGGTGAGCGAGGCGCGGGTGAGTGCCCGGGGCCCCGGAGTAACTCTTTATTGTAAGTTCTTGCAGATACAGCGCTAGGAAAAGGGGAGTAATTCAGGTCTAGAATGGAAAAACTGTTTTGTTGCTTTGTAAGTATCTGGCTGCTTCCGGGGCTCCGGTGAGGGGGTGGGCGCCTCCGCCTGGCTGGTCCCTCCCGACAGGCTAACCTCACCTCGGCCGGATTTCTTCCCGCTGCGCCGCCTTCTGACTTCTTACCCATCTCTGCCGCCCGATTTCTCCTTCCCTCTGCCTCATTTCGCGCCTTCCCTCTGGGATTTCCCCTTTCACTTCAGAGTCTTCTCTCTCATCTCACAGGATTCCCCTCTTTCCTGGATCCCCCCTCTTTGCTGGATTCCCCGCTCTTTCCTGGATCCCCCCTCTTTCCTGTACCATCTCACCTTCGCTGCTTCCCTCATCACTGTGATTTCTTCTCCCGTCTCTGACGCCGCCTCGGCCTTGTCTGGTTTCTCCTCGCTCCAGCTGTTCTTTCCTCTTCTCCACTCCGCTGCCTGAGTTCTCCCGTCTGGTTTTTTGACTTCTTCCACCAGATCCGGCCCGAGGTGGCCCGCGCCTGCTGATTGCCCTCGTCTGACTCCCAGCTAACCATCCCGCTCCGCTCCGTTTCCAGCCCCGTGCATGGTCTGACCGCCTGTCCCCCGTTCTCCACCACCTTGTCTCCAACAGGCTCCCGCAGACCCCGGCTGCGTCCTTTCGCCTTTTCCAAGAAATGGAATTTGGGGGTGGGGTGGGGTTTTAGGGGCAGGAGGGAGGAGGCAGACAGCTCAGGAGGCCGCTTGGGCTCAGCCATCTAGGCCCTTCTTGGAGATGTGATGGGGCTGTGGATGGGGCTGGGGAAAAAGCCAAAGCAGGCAGGCCCCTCCCTTCTTGGGGCCTCAGTCTCCCGATCTGCAGGGGGAGCTGGATAATGAACTCTATGAGGACCCCTCTACTTCTCAGGGCCACTGAGGATGCTGGAAGGGTTTAAGCTGAGCCCCTGGCCACCCCCAGATTTACCATCGCCATCTGAGGGGTCTCCCCGTGGTCCCAAAGCTCTGGGAGTCTGGGCCAGTTCCTGCTCTGTCATTTCCTCGCTGGGGGTCCCTGGCTTCACCCCTCTGTGCCTCAGCTGTTGCATCCAGTTGGCACTAAGGAAGGGAGAAGGGAGGGAGAGCCTTCTGTTCCCCCATCACCAGGGAGACGAGAAGGAGCGAGAGGTGCTGGCCAGAGCAGGGCTTGGAGCCTAAACTCTGCCCTGTGTGCTCAACTCGTCGAGGGCGGGGTCCTAGGACGCGGTGGGGAGAGTCAGGCTCAAGCGAGGTGCTCTTGGTGCTGGAAACCAGCCTCCCTCGTGCCCCAGGGTCTGTGCCCGCCACGATCCCTGCCCCTGCTCAGGCTGTGCCCTTCTCTTGCAGCCCGGCAGCATGGTGGTGGAACACCCCGAGTTCCTCAAGGCGGGGAAGGAGCCCGGCCTGCAGATCTGGCGTGTGGAGAAGTTCGACCTGGTTCCCGTGCCCCCCAACCTTTACGGAGACTTCTTCACAGGCGATGCCTATGTCATCCTGAAGACGGTGCAGCTGAGGAACGGGAACCTGCAGTATGACCTCCACTACTGGCTGGGTGAGATGACCCTGGTGGTGGAACACCCCGAGTTCCTCAAGGCGGGGAAGGAGCCCGGCCTGCAGATCTGGCGTGTGGAGAAGTTCGACCTGGTTCCCGTGCCCCCCAACCTTTACGGAGACTTCTTCACAGGCGATGCCTATGTCATCCTGAAGACGGTGCAGCTGAGGAATGGGAACCTGCAGTATGACCTCCACTACTGGCTGGGTGAGGTGGCCCCGCCCCGGCCCCGCCCGGGCCCCTCTGCTGTAAAGCACAGACCTTTGAGACCTGGTCCCCAGGAAGCCCCGAAGGGAATTTAGCGATTACTGAGCATCAAGTGAATGCCAGGCCCTTGATCACGTGTTCCCAAGACTCCAGAGGCAGCCTCCCCAAGTTCAGGCCCCAGCTCTGCCCTTTGGCAAGACATGCAGTGTCTCTGTAAATTGGATGTGATGACTGCACCGGACTCCCTCGTAGGACTGTTGTGAGGGTTAAACAGGCCACTGTCTATGGACTCAGAACGAGCGGCGACTTAGAAATCTGGGACCGCCCTTTGCAGCCAGATTCTAGTTTGCCCTTCCGAGTCGGGAGCCTGAAGTCCTGCCGCGGCTCTTCTATGTGGCCCTGTGAGTCCTGGCCCCGCCCTGTGCCTTGATTTCTCTGACGCTCCCTGGCCTGACCTCGGCGGAGTGAGTGCTGGGAGGACTCTTAGAGAGCTTGGAGCCAATTCCCGCCTCCCCCATTATACAGATGGATTCACTGAGGCTCACAAGGGACAGGGCCTTTCCCAGCTTCTCCAGCCAGGCTGGGGCACTGCCGGGGGCTCCAGAGGCCGCCTCTGTGGGCGGCCGCCGCTGGCCGGGAGCCAGGCTCATGCCGCTCTGATGTCCCGCAGGCAATGAATGCAGCCAGGATGAGAGCGGAGCAGCCGCCATCTTCACCGTGCAGCTGGACGACTACCTGAACGGCCGGGCTGTGCAGCACCGCGAGGTCCAGGGCTTCGAGTCGGCCACCTTCCTCGGCTACTTCAAGTCCGGCCTCAAGTACAAGGTGGGTGCCGGGCAGCGGGGGCAGAGGCGCCAGTGGCCGGGCTCACTCCTGCCCGTCCGCCCTTCAGGCTTGTGCAGGTGGGTAGGCAGACAGGCCGGAGCTCAGCCCTTGGGGTTGGCCAGCCCTGGCTTTGCGTTTCGGGCCCTTGCTAGCTGTGTGACCTTGAACAAATCACACGCCCTCTCTGAGCCTCTGGTCTCTTATTAAATTGAGAGAAGAAAATTTCCGTCACTCCACAAGGTGGTTTCCCTCGCCCTAGCAGTAAAAGGTGGGCCACGCAGGCCCTATGCCCTATGCACACCCAGCACGCCAGGGCTCCAGCCTGTACCCTTTAGTTCTGAGGCCCTGCCGACAGAGCAGCCTATTTTCAATATTTGAAAGGGGACCCTCGATCCCATTCTCTTTCTGTTTGTTGAACTCTGAAGACTCTGAGCTCCAGCCCCTTGTCAGGTGGGGCTGAGAAGAGCCACGCTGGGAGCCCCAAGAGGCTGTTGCCAATATGCTCTGTGACTTCTGGCAAGCCACTTGGCCTCCCTGAGCCTCCATGTCCTCTTCGGTTACATGAGAGCCACTTGCACCTGCCCTTCAGACCTGGGGAGAGGGTTTGGTAAGGGCAAGCTAGAAGATGCCGTGCACGGGGCCTGGCCTCTTGGAAGGGAGTTCTCTTTGGTCAGCATAGGGAAGGGATCACAAGCTTTGATGGCCTTAACGTCAGAAGGCAGACCTCTTCTTTTAAGGGAGGGAGGAGAAACTGAGGCACAGAGAGGTTAAGGAATGGTCCAGGTCACACAGCAAGTCAGCCTCCAAGCTAGGACCGGAGCCCACGTTTCCTGACTCCCAGCTTTTTTCTAGTACACCAATCTGCCTCTCGTGAGCAGGGGCCCAGGGTAGGTATTAAGCCTCATCTATGCTGCTGATACTCTGTGCGACCTTCGAGAAGTCATTGTCCATCTCTGGGCCTCCAGCTCCTCTGTGTTAGCAGGGTGATGGTGCTGTCTGCCTAGCTGACACACCAGGGCTTCCCAGGTGGTGCGAGTGGTAAAGAACCCACCTGCCCCTGCAGGAGATGTAAGAGACATGGGTTCCATCCCTGGGTGGGGAAGGTCCCCTGGAGGAAGGCGAGGGAGCCCGCTCCAGTACTCTTGCCTGGAGAATCCCATGGACAGAGGAGCTTGGTGGGCTGCAGTCCATGGGGTCGCAAAGAGTCAGACACGACACCAGTGACTTCGCACAATGCTGTCTGCCCAGCTGTCGCCAGGGATTAGATGATGGGAAAGCTCTGGAGATGGCCGAGGGCAGGGTGTGTCCTGGGAACTGGGCCTCAGCCCTGGGCTGGGAGAAGCTGGGCTGGATTCCCTGGAGCCTCCCAGCACCCCCTGTCAGCCAGTTCATCCCTCCCTAGAGCGCCTTCTACAGACCTGTGCCAGCTCTGCGTTTTCTGGAGTCTCCTCTGGGGCCCTGGTACCAGCAGGAGAGAAGTTAGGAACCCAGGCCCTGGACGGGGAGAAAGACCAGGACTTTTTGCGTCTCCTAGGGCAGAAAGTGGAAGGAGCGCTTACCCAGGAGTTGGAGAGATGGGCCCTACAGCCGCCTTCTCCCTGCCTGTGCCCCTGCGTGGTGCTGGCCCGCTCCCCGTTTGTCCTTCACTCCCGCAAGCGCTTATCAGGCCCCCTGAGCAGCAGCGCCTGCTTCCCGGTGCTGCTGTGTGCACGGCAGCGACTTAGCCTGTGGGCACACTAAGCGGCTGACGGCGCTGGTCGGCGACTGAGCTGGGGCTTAAACCCAGATACGAAGGGCCTCGTTCAGAGAAACATTTGAAGACTCTCTGGTCTCTTAGCTTAGCTCAGATGGAGCCCAGGCATTTGCATGTTCAGCAAGTCTCCTCCCTGCTCTGGTGATCTTCCCAAGATGTCCTTGGACCGTACGCACTCTGAGGATGCTCCAGGGGAGGGGTTCCCAGCCCCTCCTGCCTTTGGCTCCAGTCCTCAAAGGCCCTGCTGTGGGTGGGAGCGTGAGGCCCACGGCCAGCCCCGTTTCCCCTGCTGCAAGTCCTCTGGTTGCCCCCGCCCTCGGCAGGCCCAGCCCAAGGCTCTTGGCCTGGCGCCCTCATCAATTATGGATCTCCAAGGAGCAGAGCTTGTTATGCAAGACTTGTTTCTGTGAAAGCCTGCTCCTCGCAGCTGGTTCTGTGCTCGGGGTGTGAGCAGGGGCAGGGAAGGGACGAGAGCCCCTAGAAAGGGCTTTCCTAGGGCCCAGCTTATCTTGTTCTGTGACCCTCAGATCCTTCACATGCACAGTTTTTGATCCCTCCTCCTCTTTTTCTTCTTCCTTCCTTGACTTTTGGATAGAACCCCAAAGACCCCAAGGAGCCGGGTTATCTGAAACCCTTTGTTCCAGCAGAGTCTGGGCTGGGCTGAGTCCTGGAAGCCCCTGGCCCCGAGGAGCGCGCCGGGAAACCCACAGAATCCCTTGGGTCCTTCCTGTCCTCCCTCCTGTTTTTAGATAAGGACCCCGGAAATTAGAGGGTGGAAGGGATCAGCGCCAGTCAGTAGGTTTTTCTTTGTTTTATAAAGAGCTTAACATATTTTTAAAAGGTAGATCTTTACAGCTTTTACCTTTCTCCAGACTACAAGTATAATACACGCTTATTGTAAAATGTCAAACATAGAAATAAGGCTTTTAGTAAGTAAAAGTTGCCCATGATTCTACTCTTAGAGATACACACCAAATGGTATGTAATTTTCCTCTCTATATATGAACATATGGATGTGTATATTTAGATATAGAATTTATCCTGGCCTCCCAGGTGGCACTGGTGGGAAAGAACCTGCCTGCCAATTCAGAAGATGTAAGGGTTCGATCCCTGGGTCAGTAAGATCCCCTGAAGGAAGGCATGGCAGCCCACTCCAGTGTTCTTGCCTGGAGGACTCCATGGACAGAGGAGCCTGGCGGGCTGCAGTCCACGGGGTCGCACAGGGTCGGACACCACTGAGCGGCTAAGCACAGCATGGCACATGATTATACAGGGCTCCCCGGCGGCAAAGAAAGCACCTGCCGATGCAGGAGGCACGGGTTCCATCCCTGGGCCAGAAAGATCCCCCTGGAGAAGGAAATGGCAACCCACTCCAGCGTTCCTGCCGAGAAAATCCACGGACAGAGGAGCCTGGCGGGCTGCAGCCCCTGGGGTCACAAGAGTCAGATACAGAATTAGCAACTAAAACAGCAATTTTATATATATATATATCTTCACTTTAATTTGGAAAATAGCTTTAAAAAGTATTCTATTAAATTTTGTTCAAATAATTTGATGCCAATCTCTGTCCACTAATAATTAGACCACAGAAAGCAATAATCAATCTTAAATATTAAAGTAAGAATAATAAAAAATAGTAAAACTTTACAAAAAAACCTTACCCCTTACGCTTGAAGAGTCACTAATGTCTCCTGAGAGCTTGCTTTTGTTTTTGTATTAACTGATCTTTCCAAGTCTAAGTTCCTAGATCAGTAAGATTAGAGGAGTTAGTTAATCAGGAAATGCCTGTCCACACTCATTAGAAATCTGTAGCTTTTAATTTATAAATTCATATACAGAGAATTTATTAGAGCTGAGATTTATGACACTGAACAACCCTTTTCCTTTTTTAAAAGAAAAGTTTCCATTTTTTTGACAAAAAATAGAAGGTACGCTTGAACAAGTAAAATATTTTAGAGATGTATTAAAAAATGTTAAGGGTCGTTCTCTTCCCTCATTTTCCCATTTCCTCCTCTGTAAGGAATCCATGGAAATGGTCGGTGTGTCCGTTCAGCACCTTTTGGAAAAGCTTTTCAGATCCGCTGTCTCTTTACCCTCACATATGGGGTCCCGGGGTCAGCACCGCCCGTAGACACTCAGGAGGTCCTGGGCTGGTGGACCTGGGCAAGGCTGGTCCCAGGAAGGGCAAACTTGGGGGTAAAACTTCCGCCAACTAGCTGGGACCCTGGGCATGGGGCTGGACCTCTTTGCACCTCAGTTTTCTTGCCTGAAAAGTGGGGTGATGAGATTTGCGACCGCAGGAGTTTGTGGGGACCACATTGCATGTCCGTGACAGCGGAGCCTGGCATGGACTTGGTAAGAGGCAGCCTCCGCGGTCACTTCCAGATGAGCATGGGGCTCTGAATCGTCTTCCGCAGCTGCCCTTCCTTACATGCCTCCCAGTTGGAAGGCCTCTGAAGCCAGGTGGAAAACAGGGCCCTGAGAAGACCAAGGCGGTCCTGCTGAGCCCTGCCCAGCGGATGCTGTTGAAAGGCTTCACGCTGGTACCAAGAACGGACACCAGAGGGCGTTCGCAACAGGGAAAACACGTTTCTACTTGATGCCCCTGCTCAGAACAGTGGTTTGTTCCTTCCTGCCTCCCATCCTGGATGACCCCAGTGACCTGGGCTCTAAGGGAGCCTGACGTTGGGGAAAATGTGGGCCTTACAGATTCGTTTGCACCCGGGTTTGAAACCTAGCTCCGCCACTTACTAGCTTTGGGATCTCAGGCAAGTCTCGCTGCTTCCGGCGTCCATTCTCCGCATCTGTACATCTGATGGGGTAATGACGCCTCCCTCGCAGACGAGTCCTGCAGAATGCTCAGCACAGTGGCCTTATCGTGTCACAGCCAGTTCTGTGTTGCTGTGTGTAGATGTAACAGGAACCCAATCACACTCTGTTTGTCCCTTGCCCTCGTGGACTCAGTGTAGCAAGTCAGACCTGGCTTTGCTCTGCAGGGTGAGGCGTCAGCAAGGGACCTGGGTGGGGGGGCAGGGGCGTGGCCACAGTTCCGGCCTTAGCGGCCCAGGCCGTGTGCAGCTCTGGAGACGGGAGACGTGGTCACACTCGTAGCTTTGCCACGTGCTCGCTGAGTGCCCTTGGGTAAGCCGCTTCCCTCGCTGGGCTTCAGTATCTCTGCAGTTGAGTTCCGTCGCTCAGTCGTGTCTGACTGTTTGTGACCCCTTCTTCGGTGTACTCACGGGTAAAATGGGAAGCTGGTGAGCACCTTCTCTTCCCTGACTTGACCTCCCTGGGGCTTGGGGCCGGTGAGCATCCAGGGCTGGGGACTGCCCATAAGGACACCCAGCCCACTTGACTTCCTCCTGTCCCGGGGGTAGGCTTTTTTGCCTGGCTGGGCGGGTTTTTCTCTAGGTGTGGTGCCTGGGCGTCTCATTCCGGGGGCCTCGCCTGTCTCAGCGCACAGGCTCTAGAGCTCTGGCGCCTCAGTGTTGGCCGCGGGTGGGTTCAGCCGTTACGGTTCCCGGGCTCCAGGGCACAGGCTTGATAGCTGTGGCCTCCGGGCTTAGCTGCTCCGAGGCACGTGGGTTCTTCCCAGACCAGGAATCAGAGCCAGGCCTCCTGCATTGGCGGGCGGATTCTCCACCCCTGAGCCACCAGGGAAGCCCCCACGGGCAGTTTTGAGCGCTGCCGGGAAGCCCTCCTGAACTTCCCCGGGACTCAGTGGTGGCTGCGGAGGGCGGCAGAGCAGGGCTCAGATCGCCGTTGCAGGAGGAGGAGGCCTGAGGCTCAGAGAGGGCGAGAGGCTTGCCCAGAGTCCCCAGCACCCTAGTGGCCGGGCAGGGACTTGGGCCTGAGGTCAGTGCTCCGACGGTTACCCACGGCTGCCTCTGAAGGCTCAGCCGTGGAGCTTGCTGCAGCATCGTGGGAGGGGGAGGGGGCAGTCTTGACTCTTCCTAGAGAGCCTTGAAGGATGGGAAAGATTTGAATGAGCGCTTCTTAAAGCGGGTTTTGCAGAACACTTGAGCTGCAGGCAGGATGTGGAAGAGAAAAGCAGTATCTTGACTCAAGGCAGGGAAGCGCTCTCTAAAACATGCCAAGCGAGTGTATTTACCGTTGGGCTTCCCAGTGCCTTTATGATGTGGATGTGCGTTGTGTAGCAGTCAGGGGGCAAGTGAAGGGCATGCCTTGTGCTTCCCTGATCGTGGAATTCTTTCCTTGCAGAATATCTTGGGGGATTAGCGTCCCTTAGAACATTCCCTGGGGAATGCACGTTTTGAGAAGGAAATATTTATAGCATTTTGATCCAGGAAAGTGGCCCCCGGGGTCTTTGTTAGAGTACGAGATTCAAAAGGCTGGCAGCAAGGTGCAGAGATGGGGTATCTGCTGGAAGTCCACTGGTGCGTGGGCCACAATGCCCTTCAGATCATTCCTGTCCATTCCCATACCCTCTCCCCTGGACTAACGCTGTCTCCTTGACCCAACAGAAAGGAGGCGTGGCATCAGGATTCAAGCACGTGGTCCCCAACGAAGTGGTGGTGCAGAGACTCTTCCAGGTCAAAGGGCGGCGTGTGGTCCGTGCCACGGAGGTGCCTGTGTCCTGGGAGAGCTTCAACAATGGCGACTGCTTCATCCTGGACCTGGGCAACGTGAGTCCTGCCCTGCCCTTTCTCAGGGGCCCCTGGAGTGCCCCAGGTTGACCTGGGGAGGTGGGCTCATCCATGTGAACAGTATGAAGACACAGTGGGGCGGGTCTCAGGGGCAGCGGGCCCTGTGCTGTGTGTATGAGTCAGATGCACCCGTAGAGACTCGGGTGGAGATGCGCGTGGTGCATAGACTCAGCCTCGTCACGCACATGCACACAGGCCTGTGAACGGCTCAGTGGACGTACGGTCCCCCGACGTGTTGATATGCGCGCCTTGTGTATCTTTCATTCATAGTCACTCGCTTGCAGGTATATAGTGGGCATGATCAAAAACAACAGGCTCTTGAAATATAGCCAATATGTTATAATAACTACAAATGGCATATAGTCTTTAAAAATTGTAAATCACTGTGTTGTACCCCCGAGGCTTATATAGTATTGTAAAGGAAATGGCAACCCACTCCAGTATTCTTGCCTGGAGAATCCCATGGACGGAGGAGCCTGGTGGGCTACAGTCCACGGGGTCGCAAAGAGTCGAACACGACTGAGCGACTTCTCACACACACACAAGTCAACTGTACCTCAATTAGAAAAAACTATAAGCTCCTGCCCAGCAGGTGTAGACGTGCCACCATTGTGAATGTCTGCACGTGGAGACTTGGGGGTGTTGTTCAAGGACCCACATGTGTGCGTGTTGTTGTGTAGTTGCACATGCTCTCTTGCCTGTGGCTCGCTTATGTGGGTAAGTGTGGGAGGCACTTACCGGACCCACCTTGCAGACGTGTGGCGCTTTGTACACATTCTTCCCAAGTCCACATACATGCATCCCTGCAGGAGGACGTGGCCAGACGTTCTGTCCCCAGAATGCATGAGGTATAATGTCTGTTGGAGAGGGAAGAGGCAGCCTACAGTACGCTTGCCTGGGAAATCCCACGGGCAGAGGAGCCTGGTGGGCTGCAGTGCATGGGGGTCGCAAAAGAGTTGGACGTGACCTAGCAACTTGCCAGCAAACAGAAAAACACCCTGAGTATAAGCTTGTGATGGAAGTGTGACAGACACACAGAGGAGCGTGCGAATTCTGCGTGTGCCGCTCGATGAGTCTGACGGAGCGACGTGCCCATGTAGTTAACACCAGCTCGAGAAAGAACACCACCAGCCCCGGCAGGCCCTGCGTGGCCTCCTCTAGTCCCTTCCTCCCCGTGGGTAACTTCACCCCAGAGTTGCTCCACCAACAGTTCCCCCTGTTCCTGAACTCATGTTCCTGGAACCTTCCTGTTGACGTCTGACTGTTTTTGCCCATCATTCTCTTTCCAAGGGCCGTCCATGTTGCTGCTGCCTTCAGCTGTAGCTTGTTGCTTCTTGTTTTATAAACTTTGCCAGTTTATCTGTTCTACTGTTGACGGACACTTGGGAGAGTTTGGGGCTCTTCCAAGGGATGCAACTCTGAGCCTTCTTGCACAAGCCTGTTTTTAAAACAGTTAGGTACACAATTTTATAAATACTAATATTAATTCATGATTATTCTGCATGCATGAAAATCCATGGTAGAAAAAGAAAGAAAGGGAAATACCATCAGTTCAATAATTCTCGGGGATGATGATGAGCTATCTTGCGAGCAAGCAGTCTGAATCAGACACTGCGTTCTTGCACATGTCTTTTCGTGGACATTGCTTTACTGCTGGGTATGTTCCCAAGAGAGGGATGGCTAGGTTGTAGGATATTTGCATATGGAGCTTTAAAAAGGCACAGTCAAATGGTTTTCCAGTTTCACTCCCGCTCTCAGGCAACCATTTTTATGCACATTCTGTAAGTAGGGGTACCTGTGAAAAACGCATATCCACAGCAGACCCTCACGTGCCCTGGCGCACGCAAGTGACACGTGCTGTGCTTGGACGGGGGTGTGTGTGCTCCCGCAGCCCTCATCTGGGCAAGCAGAGAGCCGGCGAGCTTGCCGTGTCGCTCGGCCGGGCGCCCCTGAAGGTGGGCCGGGGGCGCTGCCTCACGCGGGGGCTCTGCTTGCAGGACGTCTACCAATGGTGTGGCTCCAACAGCAACCGCTTTGAGAGGCTGAAGGCCACACAGGTGTCCAAGGGCATCCGGGACAACGAGCGGAGTGGCCGGGCCCGCGTGCACGTTTCCGAGGAGGGCGCCGAGCCTGAGGCCATGCTCCAGGTACCCGCGGCCGCGCCCCGGGAGCGCAGGGTGGGGCTGAGCAAGGGAACAGGGGGCTCATTCCTTCTCTCCACCCAGCAGGCAATTGTGGGGTGACTTTGTTTTTCTCCCAAGCCGAGGAGTCTCCGCCTGACCTTCCCCAGACTCCCCTGCGAGGCGGGGCTGGCATCCCAGGATCCAGTGCATCCGGGCTGTGAGCCACACCCTTCTGCCAAGAGGGTCGGATCCTCTAAAGGAGCGGAGCAGGAGGGTCTTGGCGTCTTCTGAGGACAAGCCTGGTGCTAGAGACAGGCCAGAGAGAGACAATGGAGACCCGATCCCCTCTTTGCTCTTCTGAGCATTCCAGTTAGTTTATAACCCATTTCGTCAATTGCATGATGGGCATCGCCAGCCAGTGTGCCTTGAGGACACATCAATAGAGGCAAAGGTCACTGGGAAAAGGAGGAGACCACAGGCTCTGCTTCGTGCCGTTCATCTCTCCTGCTTGTCTGGGGACGTTGAGCACTGGTTTTTAGGAAGAGCAGAAGGGGCTTGTTATGGAGAAAGAGCCTGGACGCCAAGCATAGCTTGAGAGGGGCAATAGCTGGGGCCATTGACACTGGAGATAGCGCAGAATGGAGGCCTGAAAATAGATCCTAATGTCGCAGGGATATGGGTTCAATTTTCTACTTAGCCACCTTATAGTGGTGCAGACTTTATTTTCCTGGGCTCCAAAATCACTGCAGATGGTGACTGCAGCCATGAAATTAAAAGACGCTTGCTCCTTGAAAGGAAAGTTATGAGCAACCTAGACAGCATATTAAAAAGCAGAGACATACTTTGCCAACAAAGGTCTGTCTAGTCAAGGCTATGGTTTTCCCAGTAGTCATGTACGGATGTGAGAGTTGGACTATATAGAAAGCTGAGTGCCGAAGAATTGATGCTTTTGAACTGTGGTGTTGGAGAAGACTCTTGAGAGTCCCTTGGACTGCAAGGAGATCCAGCCAGTCCATCCTAAAGGAGATCAGTCCTGGGTGTTCATTGGAAGGACTGATGCCAAAGCTGAAACTCCAGTACTTTGGCCACCTCATGCGAAGAGCTGACGCATTGGAAAAGACCCTGATGCTGGGAGGGACTGGGGGCAGGAGGAGAAGGGGACGACAGAGGATGAGATGGCTGGATGGCATCACTGACTCGATGGACATGGGTTTGGGTGGACTCCGGGAGTTGGTGATGAACAGGGAGGCCTGGCGTGCTGCGATTCAGGGGGTCGCAGAGTCAGACACGACTGAGCGACTGAACTGAGCTGAGCTGAGTGGTGTAGACAAGGTGCGGCTTCTCTGTGGACTTGGCTTCCTCGCCTGTGAAATGAGAGTGGTAATCTGTGCCTCTTGAAAGTGAAAGTTGCTCAGTCGTGTCCGTGTCTTTGCGACCCCATGGACTGTACAGTCCATGGAATTCTCCAGGCCAGAATACTGGAGTGGGTAGTAGCCTTTCCCTTCTCCAGGGGATCTTCCCAACCCAGGGATCAAACCCAGGTCTCCCGCGTTGCAGGCGGATTCTTCACCAGCTGAGCCCCCAGGGAGGGCCCTGTGCCTCTTAGCACGGCAGCAAAGGTGAAATGAGGTCTGTGGAAGGCAGGTGGTGGGAGGCGGCGGTAGCTGTACTTATCCTTCTCAGAAGGCTTGGTGGAAATGGTGACCATCTGAAGGGCTGTCCTGGGGCCGGTGGAGCACGGGGTCCTCGTGGAGCTCCTGGAGACGGGCGTCGGGGAGGGACAGACTCCACAGGCAGCCCTGGCTGGGCTGCACCCCGGAGGCACAGTCAGGGACCCAGGACATCTCCAGAGGGGGTCCTGCCCTAAGTGGAAGGTCGCCGTGGATGGTGGAGGCCCACGTGGTCCCTGCCCGCCTGGGGAGAAAGCTCTCTCTGGAGCTCAGTCTCCTCCCTGCGGGGGCGGCAGGCTGCCGGGAGCTCACCGCCACGCTTTCTTCCATCTCTCCATCTCCGCAGGTGCTGGGCCCCAAGCCAGCTCTGCCCGCAGGGACTGAGGACACAGCGAAGGAGGACGCGGCCAACCGCAAGCTGGCCAAGCTGTACAAGGTGAGCCTGGGCTGAGGTCCCTGGGTCTCGGACTCAGGATGGGGCTGCAGGAGACCTGGGCTTCCCCAGCTCTACTGGCCGGGGGCTTTGAGCCAAGCACGTGTGGGGGTGCCATGGGGGGACTCGGCTTCTTACGGCTCCAGGGGACGCCCGTCTGCTGCCTCTGCGTTGCTGCCCCAGGACCAAGCGTGTGGACGACCGCAGACACATCGGTGTCACCGTCACTGACGGGGCCCATGAAGTGGGGAGGGCGGAGGGCCACAGAGTCAACGTTGCAGGATCTCTGGGGGGTCCAAGGAGAAAACGGTCTCAGGGAAATCCAGGAAAGTACTACAGAAGTGTGTGTCTGTGTGTGTGTTATGGGTAGTGACTGTATTTATAATTTCTTCTCATGATTTTTAAAAATTGAATTAAGGCTGATCTTGAGCCAAGGATGTCTGACCTCTGAGCCTGTGTTGCCCATGTTGTGCCCTAAGCTTATTTGTGGTAAAATAACAGCAGAATGAGGTGCAGATTCGTATCACCACCACAGGAAGACCACATTACTGATACTTATTCTGATATTGAAGTAGTAATACGTATTCGTTGTAAATATTAGGGTTGAGCAATACTCAAGAACATAAAAAAATAAAAGTCTAGTTTTACTAGTTTAAGATAACCAGTACTATTTAAAAATGGGTTTTAATTACAAAAGTAACAATACTCAATCTAAGAAAGTCAGCCTCCTCTCCTCCCGCTTCATGGGTTGCCATGGTTACATGGGTACCTTTTTGGTAAAGGAAACTCCAGATACAGCTTTCTGGGTCTCCTTGGGTGTTTTTCCGTCTCTATTTGATATTAACAGATGCAGGCTATTCATACTTTCCTGTGGCCCTCTTTTTTCCACCGGACCCTTTATAACGGCTGTATGGTACTTTATTTTATGCGTGTGGAAATCTCTGCAGATCCCTAATTGATGGGCATGAGAATGTTCCCACCTTTTCTGATCGCCAGCAGTCTCTCTTTGTGCACGTGTGCTAAGTATGGCATTAGGGGAGGTTTCCAGATGTGGATCATTTGGGTCACAGGCTGAATGATGAGTCAGTGATTGAAAATACTGGTTCTTGCACAGATAGCTATAGTCAATAACTGGTAGTAACCTATAGTGGAGAATAATCTCAAAAAATATATGTGTGTGTGTAGCTGAACCACCTTGTGTATCTGAAACATTGTACATTAACTAGTCAACTGAACTTCAGTAAAAAAAATATATATTAAGAAAAAAAGAAACTGTTAACAAAATAGTTAAGTATATTTGACTCCTCAAGATGAAAAGTTTTTGGCATATACCAATTGCCATAGATAAAAGGCAAATAAAAGAAGGCCCTGCCCCTTGGGAGTTCCCTGGCTGCGAGTGGTTTGACTGTGGGCTTTCAGTGCTGGGGCCCTGGTTCAGTCCCGAGATGGGGAGCCGACGTCTGCATTCAGCTGCGTGGCAGGACCAGAAAAAAACAGAAACACAGAAATACCAGTTCTGGAGTTAGACTGTCTGCACTACCCCAGGGAGGAAGGTTCTGCCATGAGAGGTGACTGACAGAAACACGGGTTCTGGACTTAGACTGTCTGGCTTCGAATCCCGGATCCGCGCCTTCTAGCTGTGCAGGTGACTTCCCCTCCCTGGGCCTTGGGGTCCTTGTGAATGCAACAGGGATAGTAATGCGATCACCTATAGCGCTGCTGTCAGGATTAAAGGCGCTCTGTAACTGTAGAAGTTACTAAATTACGTAAATTTTTTAGAACAGTGCCTGGCACGAAGTGAGCTTTCAAGAAATGCAGACACTTACTGTTTAACCTCCTGACATGCGACTAAACTGCGTTCTGGAAGGCTCCTCGACCACCCTCACCTGTTTACCCAGAGCCTTGTCAGCCCTGGGTACTGTCAAATCTTTTGAATTTGGACAAGCAGGGTACCCTCAGAAAAGTTCAATGAACTTTTTATTTTAGAATAGTTTTTAGATTTACAGAAAAATTGCAAAGATGGTTCAGAAGGTTCCCATATACTCTTCACCCAGCTTCCCCTGAACATCTTAACATAAGCAGGTACGTTTGTCAAAACTAAAAAACATCGGTTCAGTGCTGTTAACTAAACTACAAACTTTATTCAGATTTCCCCCGTTTTTGCTTCCAGGTTCCAGCCCGGTATACCGCACTGCACGTAGACTGCGTTACTTTTGTGTACTTTGCTTTTTAAGCCGATGAGCTTGAATGCCCTCTCATCAGCTGGGTGGTGGTCTTCCTCTGCCAGCTGCATTCCCGCATTTGATTCCCCTTCCCTCTCTGCGTGCCATTTCCACGCCACACCCATGTGTAGGTCGAAGATGTGGTTGTGAGAAGGTGGAAAAGGACAAAGAAATCCCACGTGAGCCTCAGGGCTGTGTTTCTCTGCAGCGTCGTTTGCGGTGGCGGGGTTGTCGGCCTCGCAAGCGCGGGCTTGGGGGCGCCCGCGGGCAGGACGAGGCGGGGACGGTCGCTCACGGGCCCGGGGCCCCTCTCTCCCCCCAGGTCTCCAATGGTGCAGGCACCATGTCGGTCTCCCTCGTGGCTGATGAGAACCCCTTCGCCCAGGGGGCCTTGAGGTCAGAGGACTGCTTCATCCTGGACCATGGCAAAGACGGGAAGATCTTTGTCTGGAAAGGTACTGGGGTGATGGGAAGGGCTCCACCGGGGCCTCCCGCGGGCGCCCCTGCAGCCTGGCAGGAGCTTGGCTCACGAGCCTGGGCAGACGGGGAGGCTGGGGCTCTGAGGCGCAGCTTCCCTCCTGGCTGAGGGGCCTTGGTCACGTCACTTAACGTCTCTAAGACCCTGACTTCCTTGTATGCAGATGAGGGCAAGGTAAGGCTCTTCAGCACAGAAGGTTGCTGTGTGGATTAAATGCAGCAAGTTGCGTGTAGTTCTGAGCTCAGTAAGTGGGTCGGTGTGCTCGCGGTCGTTAGCCAGGACCCCTCGCTGGACCCCCGGGAGCTCCTGGCGTGGTCAGCTCTGGGGCCTCTGGCCTTGGCCGTCCACGATCTAGAAACACGAGGGAGGGAGGCTGGCCTTCTGCTTTCCCTGGGCCGCTGAGCGCTGCGGTGCGGCCCTGACCCCAGGCCCCTTGTTCGCCTTCGGCCGACAGGCAGGCAGGCCAACACGGAGGAGAGGAAGGCCGCCCTCAAGACAGCCTCCGACTTCATCTCCAAGATGGACTACCCCAGGCAGACCCAGGTGAGCCAGGGAGCCAGGCGCGACAGCGTGGGCCCGGCGGGGTGGGGAGGGCTGGCTTGGGGGGTGTCCTGCGCTCAGCTTGGACGGGGTGTCTGAGGCTCCCTGGAGGACGCCGGCCGGGTGGCCTCTGCCCTCCGGGGGACTCCGGCCCAGCCACAACCTTCTCTTCCTCCATCCCTGCCAGGTCTCTGTCCTTCCCGAGGGCGGGGAGACCCCGCTGTTCAAACAGTTCTTCAAGAACTGGCGGGACCCAGACCAGACGGATGGCCTGGGCCTGAGCTATCTCTCCAGCCACATTGCCAACGTGGAGCGCGTGCCCTTCGACGCGGCCACCCTGCACACCTCCACTGCCATGGCGGCCCAGCACGGCATGGATGATGACGGCAGAGGGCAGAAGCAGGTACCCGGGGGGGCTGGGCGGGCATGTCGAAGTGCCTTCTGGCTCCCTCCCTGGCACCTCTGGCCCACCTCTTCTCTGAAGATGTTTCTCTAAGAGGCTTTGACCCCAGTTTTAATGGGTGGGATTCTTTTGTCTTGCTTGAGTTTTACAACCAACGTGCCCTAAGCCCCTGCTGTCTTGCAGGCTCCCTGCCAAGAGTCTGAGACCCTGCCCTGCCCATGAAGAGTGTCTGGGAGGGGAGGTGGCCGCAGCTGGTTGCTGAGGCCTGTGTGGTCAGTGGAAGATGGGTGGGTGGTTGGGGCGTCTCCATAGAGATGGGGGCCCTTGGGTGGGGCCTCAGAGTATGAGTAGGAGTTTGCTGCCAGAGTAAGAGTGGGTATTCAGGCAGGGAGCTGTCCTGGGAGCCTGCTGTTGATGATATTCTCAGGGAAGGGCCTTTAATTCCTTTCCAAAGATGTGGCCTTGATTCTGTATCAACCATTAGGTGCTAGTGAGGTTTTTTTTTTTTTTAATTCTGTCTTTTTTTAAAGGCAGAAATGTGACAGGCTCAGTTCTCTGCTTCCAGAAGTCGCTGTGAAAGTGAGTTAGAGACGGGAGAATCAGAGTGGAGGCCTCATGCGGAGGTCGTTGCAACAGTTTAGGAAGAGGAGATGGCCTTGAGCCCAAGGAGTTCACAGTGAAGATGCAGAGGTGGGGAGTGGGATTCAGAGATGTTTAGGAGGTAGAATTAACTTCAGACATTGATTCCATCCTTCATAATAGGAACGGCAACAATGCTCATTCTTATTTATTACTGGTTTTGTCGTTGGTTCATCAGTTCAGTGGCAGAGGAGCATGCAGTGAAATGATCCAGGATAGGGCAGCGTGGACAGAGCCCTGGCAGCTCAGCGGTGTGCTCTTGGGCAGGTTACCTAACCTTTTTGAATCTCACTTTCCTCATCTGTGAAATGAAGCTTAAGTTAAATGTTAGTCCCGGGACTGCAGCCCACCTGGCTCCTCTGCCCATGGGCAAGAACACTGGAGTGGGTTGCCATTCCCTTCTCCAGGGAATCTTCCCGACCCAGAGGTCGAACGCAGGTCTCCTGCATCGCAGGGAGATGTCTTTACTGTCTGAGCCACCAGGGAAGCCCCTGGTAAATTGAGGCTTAATCCCACTCCATCACCTTCAAGAATTTTCAAGGGTCAAAGATTCTATTTGCCAGGATTCGCGGTACCACCAGGTGGCGCAGCAGGGCTTTATGACCGCTTGGAAGACGGTGTCATCCGAGCTCTGCAGAGATCTGCCCGCAGGAGTCATTCCGAGGTCACTCAGTGACGACCGTGCCTCTGCAGGTGATATCTACAATCCAGACAGCTTGCTGACACAGCTAACGGCAACGTCAGTAATCATCATCTTCATAATAATTATTATTAAGAGTAGCCACCACCTGCAGGGCCATCATCCTGTGCCAAGCACTACTCATCAATTAGCTCCTTTGATCCTTACAATGTCCCTTATTATTCCCATTTTTCAGATCAGGAAACTGAGGCCCATAGACATTAAGCAAGTTGTCCTAGGGTGCACAGCCTGCGAGGGGGTAGAGCCTGATTTGGCTCCGGGTCGTATACTGATTTGTACAGCGAGGGGTAGAGCCTGATTTGGCTCCGGGCCGTATACTGATTTGTACACCGAGGGGTAGAGCCTGATTTGGCTCCGGGCCGTATACTGATTTGTACACCGAGGGGTAGAGCCTGATTTGGCTCCGGGCCGTATACTGATTTGTACACCGAGGGGTAGAGCCTGATTTGGCTCCGGGCCGTATACTGATTTGTACACCGAGGGGTAGAGCCTGATTTGGCTCCGGGCCGTATACTGATTTGTACACCGAGGGGTAGAGCCTGATTTGGCTCCGGGCCGTATACTGATTTGTACACCGAGGGGTAGAGCCTGATTTGGCTCCGGGCCGTATACTGATTTGTACACCGAGGGGTAGAGCCTGATTTGGCTCCGGGCCGTATACTGATTTGTACACCGAGGGGTAGAGCCTGATTTGGCTCCGGGCCGTATACTGATTTGTACAGCGAGGGGTAGAGCCTGATTTGGCTCCGGGCCGTATACTGATTTGTACACCGAGCCTGTGTTGCACTGTGTGCTGCTGCTGCTGCTGCTGCTAAGTTGCTTCAGTCGTGTCCGACTCTGTGCGACCCCAGAGACGGCAGCCCACCAGGCCCCCCCGTCCCTGGCAAGAACACTGGAGTGTAACACGCACCGGAAGCATTTTCTAAACCGCACCATGCAGCTGCCAGTCCCTGGGCTGCTCTCGAGGGGCAGGCAGTCCGGGGACCAGGGGTGCGCTGTCTGGATCCGGAAGAGAAGACCTGGGTTTCCATCTTAGTGGCTCGGTGATTCCAGCAAGTTACTTAACTTCAGGCTGAGTCCGAGGGCAGTCCTGTGGTGTAGCCGCTACCCAGCACCCTCTGGTTCCTCAGCTGGTTGGAGCTGGGGGCGGGAAGGCCGCCCGATGTCTGAGCCCAGCTCTGCTCTGATAGATCTGGAGAATTGAAGGTTCCAACAAAGTGCCCGTGGACCCCGCCACGTACGGACAGTTCTACGGCGGTGACAGCTACATCATCCTGTACAACTACCGCCACGGCGGCCGCCAGGGACAGATCATCTACACCTGGTGAGGGGCTGGGCTCCTGTGCTTGGGGCGGAGCGGGGGCCTGGGGGGCCCACGGGGGGCAGAGGGGGCGGAGCTGGGGTCCACGCTGGGAGCACAGCCACCCAGGGGGCAGAGGGTGCGGAGCGGGGGCCCACGCTGGGAGCACGTGGGGCAGAGGACAGGGCTGAGGGGAGCTTGCAGGTGTATGAACCCGGACCAGCATAGCCGTGCTCCACTGGGAAAGGCTTTGTTTCCGGGGCAAGACCGCTGGTCTTACTTCTCAAAACAAATTGTAAGCTCATCCCATAAAAGCATCACATGTCCATTGTAGAAGAGACGTGGGGACTGGGGAGAAACGAACAGAAAATCTCTCCTCAATTCCACTCTAAGCTCTGTTTATCCTCTGAGGTTTTCTAACTGAGAATTATTTCTAACTCTTTAAGGAGACATGACACATTCGCGGCTTTCCCCACCTTGCTCTAAACCCCTCGCTCCTCTGTGGGTGCCTGCTTTCTTTAGCCTCTTGTATTTCCTTCCAGTCATTTTTGTGCGGATAAAAGCGAATCTGCCCTGTATTCCTAGCCCTCCTCCCTTCCTTATGCAAAAGATGGCATGCTATGTGTATTGTTCTGCACTTTGCTTTTTTTCCCCCAGTTAATACTTCCTGGAGCTCAGACTATGTCAGTCCATAAAGAGCTCCCTTACTCTTTTTTTTTTAATTTAACAGCCACATAATATTCCACTGTGGCTATCCTGTAGTTTATTTAACAAATTCCCTGCAGATGCATATTTGCTTTGATTCCAGACTCCTACTATTACAAGCACCGCTATGATTAGTTGGCTTAAACAAACATCATTTTGGATGCGTAGAGAAGTATCTTAAGAGTGAGTTCCCAGAAGCTGGATTGCTGGCTCTGACAGTGGATGCGCTCGTCCTTTTGACAGATAGCGGCCGGTTCTCTAGATGAGCTTGGTGCCGTTTGCATTTTCACCAGTGACAGATGAGAGTATCTGTTTCCTCGTGGTCTCACTGGGACTGTGTTATCACACTTTTGCTGTTGGTCAACTTTAGAGTTGATAAAATGATATCTCAGTATAATATTTTTCAGTTCGTTTCTCTTACTGTGCAATCTCCAACTTTTTAAAGGTTGACTGATGGGTTTCTTCTTTTTTAAGCTTTTCATTTTGAAATGACTTGCTGAAAAGTTGCAAAAACAGTGCAGACAGTTCCCATGTACCTGTTACAGTTCCCTCTACGGTCACCTCTTACTTAACTATAGTTCAGTTTTCAAAACTGGGAAATTAACATTGTTGCAAGACCATGTACTCCTCTATAGATGCTTCCTGAATTTCGCCAGTTCTCCCACTAATGTCCTTTCTCTGGTCTAGGATCTAACCCAGGGTCTCGCATGGCATTTAGTCATCACGCCTCCTCAGTGGCATTTAATCGTTGTGTTCTCCGAGTTTTAATCTGTGACAGTCCCTCCGGCGTCACTCTTCTTCCCCAGCTGCGATGCTGTGGAAGAGCATTAGTCTCATTCTGTAGGTTGCCTGTCAATTTGACAACCTCAGGCTTTTAAAAGCAGCTTGAAAGAAATGTTTCTGGAGTAGATATTAATAATACACACATGGTACAAAATTCACGAGAAGGCTTTTAAAACATTTTCTTTGATCAGCACGTTGATCTGTTAGATTGCTTATGCAGATAACACAGGTTAGTTGTGGGAAATTTAGACGGTGGAGGAAGAGGTGAGGCAGAAAGCCCCCGCCGTGCATCTCCCCGTGGGGCAGGTTTCGGACGAGGAGGTCCACTGGTTGTGGTCAGACCGCTGTAAGAGGACGAGGTGCTGAGCTGGGTTGTGTGGTGTGTTGGTTTGGTTCGTGGCTCTGGTTCCTTTTCAGAGAAATCTCTTGTTCTCTCTATTTGTCAGTTTCATTACCTGTAATCTAGAGGTCTCTGGGTTTCTCAAGCCCAGGGTGACAGAGGGGCCCTGGCCTCTGTGCAAACCGAGGTGCTGAGGTTCACTTCCCTTCCAGGCAGGGCGCCCAGTCCACCCAGGATGAGGTCGCCGCCTCGGCCATCCTGACCGCTCAGCTGGACGAGGAGCTGGGAGGGACTCCCGTGCAGGTGAGCCCAGCCCGCTGCTCACTCATCTGACTGTCTCTCATCCCACGCGTCCATCCTTTTGACAGACGTTTATGCAGGACGCAGACGCTGCGTCTGCAAACGTGAACACACACATCTGTCTTGGTTCATCAGACATGCAAGCAGAGGATGTGCAATCACACGTGGCCTGAATCCTCACCAGCAGGGTGGAGCTGGGGTCTGAGCTCTGACCCAGCGGTGGTGGCTCTTGCTAGGAAGGGACCAGGAACCACCATGTGCGGTGATCTGGATTTAGGCAGCACGGGCCACAGCTGGGATCCGAAGTGACGCGGGCACACAGGGCGGGAGGAGATGGGAGGGCAGAGCAGGTCTGTGCTCCTCTCAGACCTCCTTGCCCCCTCCTCCCACCGCCAAGCCCTTGACCGCAGCCTGCCCTGGCGCTGCGGGACGGCTCTCTCCAGACCTGGAAGGCTCTCTTCTCACCACTCTGCCAGCTTTCTCGGCCGAGGCTGACGTCACGACCTGGGAAGAATGTCCACGGACCATCCCTGGGCTTCCATTTAAGGGAATAGTTGCAAACATGGGCTCTCTGGGTTCCTGGACTAGACCCAGCCTCAGCCAGGCCAGGCCCTGTGGGAGGGGAAACGCCGAAGCCGTGCCCGGTGGACCTCAGCTGTGCCCGGGGGACCTCAGCCATGTCCGGGGGACCTCGGCCAGCAGAGCTGTCTCTAGCCCTTCTGCACCCCCTGCTCCCCGGCCAGCCCCTGCGCGCTGTAGGGCCACGCCCCACTCCACACCCAGACCCAAGCGAGACGGCTTGTTTGGGGGTGAGCCTGGGCCACGCCAGCTGCCCTGAGCTGAGCCCAGTGTGTGCGCACAGGACGAGGCTCGCGCCCCCCTTTCCTGACCTGCGCTCCCGTCTCCCTCTCAGAGCCGTGTGGTCCAAGGCAAGGAGCCTGCTCACCTCATGAGCCTGTTCGGCGGGAAACCCATGATCATCTACAGGGGCGGCACCTCCCGCGAGGGTGGGCAGACGGCCCCCGCCAGCACCCGCCTCTTCCAGGTCCGGGCCAGCAGCTCTGGAGCCACCCGGGCCGTGGAGGTAATGCCCCGGGCCCCGGACCCCCGGCAGGATTGGCCTCTCGGAAACCTCCCAGGCCTGATGGGCAGATCTCTGGGCACAGGATCGGGTAGGGGTGGCTGAGGGGCTAAGAAGCAGCTTTTTGTACCTCCCTGGCCTGGCAGCAGGATTGTATGTATTAGATTTCCCCTTGTTTCAAGAATGCCCAGTGTCGCTCGCATACCTTCCATGACAGGCAAGTCACTACCTAACAGATAGTCCATTCTTCACAATCTGGATGTTGTTCTTGATTCCATTCCACTTGGCTGCTGTCCCTTTTATGGTGAAGGTGCAGAAGCTGAGCATAATCCTACTGAGCAGCCTAGAGGACAATGGGGTCATCACCTCCTTTGGTCTAGGTGCTCAACTTCTATTAATGCATCCCAGGTTTCTAGAGTCTCCTTGGCTGAGCAGTGCATTCGTGACTCATGGGAGTCAGCGAGGCCCCTCAGCGCCCTGAGTCCTCATCCTCAGCTCTGATGGGGCACGTGCTCCCTCCTCCAAATCCACCCTTACGAGCCGCTCTTGCTGCAGCATCTCCTGGGCCGCGAGGAGGAGGTGAAGCCTTTTTACCTGTTTCCTGGTTGATTAATTGAGCACTACCCTCCCAGGTGATGCCCAAGGCTGGAGCACTGAATTCCAACGATGCCTTTGTCCTGAAAACCCCCTCGGCCGCCTACCTGTGGGTGGGTACGGGAGCCAGTGAGGCAGAGAAGACCGGGGCCCTGGAGCTGCTCAGGGTGCTTCGGGCCCAACCCGTGCAGGTGGCAGAAGGCAGCGAACCAGGTAGGGGCGAGGGGCGGGGGGCCTGCTGCTCTCTGGGGACGGAGCTGCTGGGTCCCCTGCCTCCTGTCTGCTCGGGGCTTTGGTTATCCTCCTCTTCCCTCGGCACTTGTCCCCTAATGTGTGCTCCTTAAAGTGGGTGAGATGAAAAGGGGGCTTCCCTGGTGGCTCAGACAGTAAGGAATCCGCCTGCAGCACGGGAGCCCTGGGTTTGATCTCCGGGTCGGGAAGATCCCCTGGAGGAGAGCGAGGCAACCCACTCCAGGATTCTTGCCTGGAGAATCCCAGGGACGGGGGAGCCTGGCGGGCCACAACCCATGGGGTCAAAGAGTCAGACACGATTAACGCATACACACAAGATGAAAGCGAGAGCGTGGTCGGCGAGAGGGAGGCGTCTGGGAGTGAGAGAGGCAAGCTCAGTGTGGGCTGGGCAGGCGGGGAAGGCAGCTGGAGCGGGGCTCACTCGCGGGAAAGCTGTGAAAGATTGTAGGTGGCGGCATCGGCCTAACCTTGAGAAGCTTCGTGGACGGAAATGCCACAAGCCTGCCTTATTTCCAGAGTGTGGGTCAGGAACACTTCCGTTAGGCTAACCCTAGATCTTTCCCTCCTTGCTTTTAAGCCCGCTCTCTCTTGCTTGATGCTAAGCAGAAATGGGGAAGAATAGTTCGGTCTAGAGTCACATAATCCACTGAAAATGTCTGAAAGAATGGACATGTTCTGTATCAGCTAGGTCTAATTTGGTGGCCACTAATCACATGCTTCAGAGAAGGCAATGGCACCCCACTCCAGTACTCTTGCCTGGAAAATCCCAGGGATGGAGGAGCCTGGAAGGCTGCAGTCCATGGGGTAGCTGAGGGTCGGACACGACTGAGCAACTTCACTTTGACTTTTCACTTTTATGCATTGGAGAAGGAAATGGCAACCCACTCCAGTATTTTCGCCTAGAGAATCCCCGGGACGGGGGAGCCCGGTGGGCTGCCGTCCATGGGGTCGCACAGAGTCGGACACGACTGAAGCGGCTCAGCAGCCGCAGCAGCAGCAGCAGCCACACGCTTACGGGCTTCCCGTGGTAAAGAATCCACTTGCCAATGCAGACGACGCGGGTTCGATCCCTGGGTCGGGAAGATCCCTTGGAGAAGGAAATGGCAACCCACTCCAGTATTCTTGCCTGGGAAATCCTGTGGACAGAGGAGCCTGGTGGTTAGTCCATGGGGTTGGAAAAGAGTCAGACACGACTAAACCACCACCAATCACATGCTTCAGTTAACGTATATTTAAATGTGACTGGTGGGAAAATGCATTTGAATATAAAAAGCACGTGTGGCTAGAGCAGGTAGAGTGGGAAAATAGAGGGAACAGGAGCAGGATGAGGTGGCCTGCTCCGCACGCGCTGTGTGGCGCTGGGCGAGTGGCTCGGCCTCTCTGAGCCTCAGCCGCCTCGTTGGTTGAGCGGGGATAATCACCCCCGTCCTGCAGAGCCGTCGCCAGTCTCAGACCAGGAGCAGCCCCGGCCCTGTGTCTGCTGCCGAGTCCGCCCCCCGGGCCTCTGCTTCATCACCCTCGAGTCCCGCAGGCCCGTTCCTTCTTTGTCGCGCTGGGGTTTTAAGATGCTGGGTGGCGGCTGAGAGCACTTGGCTGTGTGAAGGCAGCGTTTGTCCCAGAGTCTACGGGGAAGTGCTGGAGCGGGGAGGTGGTGTCGGCTGGTAACTGGCGTGGCCTCCCCTCACAGACAGCTTCTGGGAGGCCCTGGGTGGGAAGGCCGCCTACCGCACGTCCCCACGGCTGAAGGACAAGAAGATGGACGCCCACCCTCCTCGCCTCTTCGCCTGCTCCAACAAGATCGGACGTTTCGTGGTGAGTCCCGGGGAGGTCCGAGGTCGCTCCCTCTGCTTGCCCCTTGGGAGGTGTTTTCCAGGGAGCAAGCTGAGGCATCCACAGCAGGGGCAGGGAGAGACCTTTGACGACCCAGTGCAGACCCCACAGGCTGGAGCCAGCTCAGCAGCTCCCCACGGAGGCAGAGAGAGCTGGGGGAGGCGGCTTGCAGGTGGGCTCTCATCACCCTCTTCCATCCCTTCCTAGATCGAGGAGGTCCCCGGCGAGCTCATGCAGGAAGACCTGGCCACCGATGACGTCATGCTTCTGGACACCTGGGACCAGGTAACGGACCGTCCCACGAGTAACTTCCCTCTCTGAGCTCCATGTCCTCATCTGCAGCATGGGCGTGATCCCAGCAGACGAGAGGCCGGTAGAACCCCCTTGCCAGTAGCAAAGCACCGAGAGAGGCAAATCAGACGACTGGGTTCTTCCCCAGGCCTTAGGGGAACATGAGCTCTTACTTTGAACCTGTTGGTAAAGAAAGTTGGACTTTGGTTCACAGCTCACGCAGGCGTAATCTCCCACCTAGAAAGAGACACACCCCTGTCCCCAGGGGCCTTGCGTCCTCGCGGGGGATGGCAGTCAGCAGCCCTTCCTAGCAAGCTGTCTGCTCCCCGACTTGTCAGGGTTGGACGTAGTGGCCATGAGGTGCGAGGCTGCCCTCCGTCTGCCCGGCTGCTTC
The DNA here is from genome assembly GCA_006410635.1 of Cephalophus harveyi. Lineage (NCBI taxonomy): Eukaryota > Metazoa > Chordata > Mammalia > Artiodactyla > Bovidae > Cephalophus > Cephalophus harveyi. The sequence goes on along the minus strand of SJYT01025636.1, from coordinate 114,343 downwards.
TTGGGCTCCCCGGGTGGAAGATCAGTGCTGAAAGGGTTGCAGTTCAGCCGTTCAGCTGCTGGCAGCTTTGCGCCATTGGCTCCTTGATCTGCTTGCGCATGCGCTCAGTCAACACGTGTGAAGCGTCACTGTCTTCCAGGCAGGATGCTGGGTTGCTGGGAGTCCTGTGAGGACCAGGACAGACACCAGGCAGAGCTGGCGTGGAGGCGCCCGCGCAGCAGGCGCACAGCTGCACTTAAGTCAGGCGAGAGCGCCTGCCTTCTGCCCTCTGACACCACCTTATGAATGGGCGCCCTGGTGGCTCAGATGCTGAAGTGTCCCCCTGCAATGCAGGAGACTCGGGTTCAGTCTCCGGGTTGCGGAATCCCCTGGAAAAGGGACTGACTGCCCACTCCAGTATTCTTGCCTGGAGAACCCCATGGACAAAGGAGCTTCTCGGGCTACAGTCTGTAGGGTTGCAGAGAGACAAGACCGAGTGCTGAACACTCGCATTTTATGAGTGACGGGCATTCATTACAATATTCAGACACACATCAGAACAGGTGACACATGAAAATCAGCTGAATTGATTTTTTGGTGTAATAAAGCTCGTCTTAAGAAGCTGAAGTGGAACGGTTCTATGAAGACCTACAAGGCCTTTTAGAACTAACACCCAAAAAAGATGTCCTTTTCATTATAGGGGACTGGAATGCAAAAGTAGGAAGTCAAGAAATACCTGGGGTAATAGGCAAATTTGGCCTTGGAATACGGAATGAAGCAGGGCAAAGGCTAATAGAGTTTTGCCAAGAGAACGCACTGGTCATAGCAAACACCCTCTTCCAACAACACAAGAGAGGACTCTACGCATGGACATCACCAGATGGTCAACACCAAAATCAGATTGATTATATTCTTTGCAGCCAAAGGTGGAGAAGCTCTATACACTCAGCAAAAACAAGACCGGGAGCTGACTGTGGCTCAGATCATGAACTCCTTATTGCCAAATTCAGACTTGAATTGAAGAAAGTAGGGAAAACCACTAGACCATTCAGGTATGACCTAAATCAAATGCCTTATGATTATACAGTGGATGTGAGAAATAGATTTAAGGGACTAGATCTGATAGATAGAGTGCCTGATGAACTATGGACTGAGGTTTGTGACATTGTACAGGAGACAGGGATCAAGACCATCCCCATGGAAAAGAAATGCAAAAAAGCAAAATAGCTGTCTTGGGAGGCCTTACAAATAGCTCTGAAAAGAAGAGAAGTGAAAAGCAAAGGAGAAAAGGAAAGATATAAGCACCTGAATGCAGAGTTCCAAAGAATAGCAAGAAGAGATAAGAAAACCTTCTTCAGGGATCAATGCAAAGAAATAGAGGAAAACAACAGAATGGGAAAGACTAGAGATCTCTTCAAGAAAATTAGAGATACCAAGGGAATATTTCATGCAAAGATGGACTCAATAAAGGACAGAAATGGTATGGACCTAACAGAAGCAGAAGGT
>SJYT01025636.1:80764-111833 GCA_006410635.1 Cephalophus harveyi | reverse complement strand
CCCCGCAGACAGACCCTCAGTGCTCGCTGGGTGAGGGTGGCCCCCGCAGACAGACCCTCAGTGCTCGCTGGGTGAGGGTGGCCCCCGCAGACAGACCCTCAGTGCTCGCTGGGTGAGGGTGGCCCCCGCAGACAGACCCTCAGTGCTCGCTGGGTGAGGGTGGCCCCGCAGACAGACCCTCAGTGCTCGCTGGGTGAGGGTGGCCCCCGCAGACAGACCCTCAGTGCTCGCTGGGTGAGGGTGGCCCCGCAGACCCTCAGTGCTCGCTGGGTGGATGACTAGACCAGTGAGCATGCTAGCCTGCTCACTGGTTGAATAACAGATGCCCCGAAACAGACCGTTCATGAGCTTCTAGAGAAGGGGCTCCATCTCTTGGCTGTCTGCGCCTGGTTGTCAGTGCTGATGACTGAAGCAGGCTGGGGTGGAGGACGCGAAGGGGCGGGGGAGGCTGAGGCAGGGTGGAACTTCCCATCACAGCGGCAGCTACTGCTCAGCTTCATCCACCTGCGAGTGATGGTTGTTGCCAGATCCTCCCGTTCTCAAGGGGAACCGCAGTCTGGATTGAATGTAATCAGCTAGTGACTCCACTTGTCTAAGGAGACACGGCAGACCACCCCCCTCCCCAGGGGTGGGCGGGCCCGCACAGCGGGGTGCAGGTCACCAGTACGCGCGTCTGTTCCCCAGTCCTCTCGTCACAGTCCGTGGGCTTTGTGAATGGGGGCGGGGTGGGGGGTGGTCCGGCCCACACCTGGAGCCTCCTCCTCTTCCTCCAGCAGCGAGCTGGGTCAGCACCCCTCATGCAGCTTCATCTCACACCTTCTCTTTCCCGCCTCTCCTCCAGGTCTTTGTCTGGGTTGGTAAGGATTCTCAAGAAGAGGAGAAGACAGAAGCCTTGACCTCTGGTGAGGACCCACGCGTGCCTGCGAGTCTGTTGCGGGCGGTGGGGCGGGAGCAGCTTCCTGTGCGGGTCTGGGAGGTCGTGACGGCGGGGTGGGGGCTTCCTCCCCCACGGCCAGCCCCTGGTGAGCCCTCCCTGGGTGGTGAGAGAACAGCTCGGTTCCTGCAGAAGCCATAGGTCCCACCAAGAGGAAGAGGCAGATAGAAGCTGCTTCGGGTTCCCAGGATGCCCAGGGACTAACCGCATCTGGATTTAGATGCAGGAAAGCAGATCTCTGGTAGCTGAGTCGAGTCTGATTTGGGAGCTGGAAATCCAAAAGCTGGTTTCTTTACCACCTTCCAGTAGGGAATGCTAGAGGAAAACGCGGCATGCTTTGTGAAGCTGGAGGTTAAACTGTGACCCCTGGCCTTTCCTGTGTTTCTGGGCGGGGCAGTGGAGTCAAGTGGCTGTTGTTGCCTTTAAGGAATGGTGGTGTCCAGGGGCGGGGTTGGGTGTTAGGGGCAGTGGGACCAAAACCGCCTTAAGCATGGAGCCACCTCCTTGGTGCTGGAGACATTGAGGATTCTTCTGCCCGTGTCTGCAGCTAAGCGCTACATCGAGACGGATCCAGCTAATCGTGACAGGCGGACCCCCATCACCGTGGTGAAGCAGGGCTTCGAGCCCCCCTCGTTCGTGGGCTGGTTCCTCGGCTGGGATGACAGCTATTGGTCTGTGGATCCCTTGGACAGGGCCCTCGCTGAGCTGGCTGCCTGAGGAAGGCAGGCCCCACCCCGTCGCCGCCCAGTGCCTTTCAGAACTGTCCACCCTTCGAGGAGACCTTCGAGTGAGCAGGGTCACCCTGGTGTGTGCGCACATGTGGTTGGTTTTTTCTTTCTTTTTTTTTACTGTAGCCAAAAACAGCCCTGCAAAAATTCAGGGTCCTTGCAGAATTGTCTCAAGTGTCTGTGCTTTTGGAAATTGAATTCAATAAAAAGCTTTTTGAAGTGTGTAACCTGCTGTGGCTGAGTTTGTCCTGAGAGGTGTCCTTCTCGCTGTTCTGAGAAGGGTCCATGGGGTGGGCGTGGGGGGTTGCGCCTGTGCCTGCGACCCAGGGAATGAGCTTCATTCAACCCGCATATAAATCTCATCCTCCTAGAAGCAGATGCCAAGATGAGATGGAATGGGCAGAGACTGGGCTAGGGGGAGAGTGCTTGTGGAAGAGATTGAGAGGCAGCCAGGGAAGGCTGGAGAGCCTTCAGACAGACGCCATCTGACCCCACGTGAAGCAGGGAGGAAGAAGGGCTGGGTGGACGCATCTTAGACCGCCGTGCAGTCCAGGAGGCTTTTGCATAGCTTTGGGGGAGTCCTGAGCCAAAGTAAAAAAAAAAAAAAAAAAGAAAAATGGCATAGTCCCACTTTTGTTGTTAATTTATCATTTTGATCATTTGCAAATGTACAATTCAGCAGCGTGAAAGACGCTGGCAGTGCTGCGGAGCCGTCCCCGCCATCTCCACCCAAACCTTTTTTGTAAAATCCCCAACTTAGATGTGTGCCCTGTGCCCACGAAACAACTCCTTCCCCCTTCCTACTTCCCATCTGCCCCTGGAAACCTTTATTGCACTTTCTGTCCCCATCCCACTCCAGTACTCTTGCCTGGAAACTCCCATGGACAGAGGAGCCTGGTGGGCTGCAGTCCATGGGGTCGCTGAGTCAGACACGACTGAGCGACTTCACTTTCACTTTTCACTTTCATGCATTGGAGAAGGCAATGGCAACCCACTCCAGTGTTCTTGCCTGGAGAATCCCAGGGATGGCGGAGCCCAGTGGGCTGCCATCTGTGGGGTGGCACAGAGTTGGACACGACTGAAGCGACTTAGCAGTAGCAGTAGCAGCTGGTACATCGTAGAAGTGGAATCATGCGCTCGTCTTCTGTCTGGCTTATTGCACTTAGCTTGATGCTTTTACAGCCCATAAAGTAACTGCATTCCTTTTTGTGGCTGAATACTATTCCATCGTGTGTGTATATACCGTTTCATTTATGCTTTCATCCATCGATGGACACGCAGATCCTTTCCACCTTTTGGCTGCTGTGAATAATGCCTCTGGGCGTCTTCCCTCGTGGTCCAGTGGTTAAGAATCCGTCTTCAACGCGGAGGACGCAGGTTCAGTCCCTGGTCCGGGATGCCGCAGGGCAGCTAAGATCCCGTGTGCTGCAGCTGAGAGTTGACGAAGCCAAATAAATAGATTTAAAAAACAAACAAAAAAAACAGTGCTACTCTGAACGTTGGTGTACAAATGCTTGATTCAGAAAGTTCTGGAGTCCATCAGCCAACAAAGGCGTTGAAGTTCTCCCAGGAGTGGATGAAGTGTGTCTAATTGCCCCACTTTGGTCAGTTGTTGGGAGGCACGGCCTTGGAGCACTGCGGGCAAGGAGTTCAAGGCCAGCAGTGGGGCCCGAGTCCCTTACATTCCCGGGGGTTGCCCTGCCCTGGAGCATCTGCCTGACTGGCTCGTTTCCTCCGCCTGCCACGAGTGTTCCTGCTGACACGAGGCGCCCCTGGATGCTCTCCCAGTTTGTAGCATCGGTGAGGGCCTTTGCGCCCCTTTGGTCCCCCAGACCCTGACTCTTTGCTCAGGCTCACGCTGGCACAGAGTCCTGTTAGGCAGTTAGAAGAGGAAACAGGAGTCCGGAATGGGAGTGGCTAAGAGACAAGGAGGGGAAAAGCCCGAGAAAATAGGACAAAGGAATGTCCGAGGACCAGAGTGAGGACCTCAGATGGAACACACAGCACTCTCGCCTAGCCCAGTTTACATAGGGCATCCCAGGGGGAGGAAAAACCTGTAAAAAGAAGAGCCAAAGGGCCGGGGGTCGTGCACGCGCTCTCTCTCTCTCTCTCCCCCCTTCTCTCTCTCTCTCTCTTCTCTTCACGTCTTTTGGGTCGGCATGCCCTCACGCCTCGAGGATGTTATTTTCCTTTATTTTCTAAATAAAACTGAGCCGTAACATGGAGCTGTTGACACCATCCAAGAGCTGCGACGACGCGCTGAGGGCTTTAACATCCGTTGCTTCAAATTTTTGTTGTGATGAGACAGAAACGAGGAATTTACACACTCCCCTGACAGTCCCTATTAGACTTTCCATGAACTCGTGTCTCTAAACCTTTTCTCCATGGAGATCCCAAATCAGTCCAAAGAACTGAAGAGGGACAAGCCTCTCCCCTCCCCTCCCCTCCCTGCTTCTGGTCTTTTCTCTGGCAGTTTCCTCTTTGGTTGCATGCCGCCTCCCTCTCCCCCATCCCTATCAAGTTACAGAGGGAAAACTCCCCTGCAGAGGATGTGGAAGAACAGAAGCCAGTGTGACGGGTTCTGTGGTGGGAAGGGCGTGTGTGTGCGTGTGTGTGTTTACACCATTGTTTCCAAAGCTGGCTGATCACCCAAATTGCCCAGGGAGCTTTTTAAAAGTGAAATTCCCCAGGGGGAGCCCCGCCTCCAGAGTCTGATTCTTCGCAGAAGTGACGACTGTAGCCGGAAGGAATTTTCCAGGTGAAACAGTCGGGGTGGGAGGCGGGCCGTCATGTCAGGCAGCTGTGCTGCGTGCTAGGTTGCTCAGTCCTGTCCAGCTCCTTGCAACCCCACGGCCTGTAGCCCACCGGGCTCCTCTATCCATGGGGATTCTCCAGGCAAGAATTTTGGAGTGGGTTGCCACTTCCTCCTCCAGGGGATCTTTCCAGTCCAGGGATGGAACCCACACTGTGGGCAGATTCTTGACTGTCTGAGGCAGGGTATGCAGCAGCCCAGAGACGGAGCTGGAGGGAGGCTGCTGTGCTCAGGGACAAACATCAGAAATTGCGGGGCGGGGGGCGGGGGGAAGGGGAGGCTAGGGCAGAAGACGGGGAAGCCAGGAATTCACAGAGGGCCTCAAAGTCCGCAGTGAGGGGGTTGGACTTGATCTTTTAATGCCTGCCTTTGTTCCAGAAGGCCAATTTCAGGGGCAAAGCTATCAACAAGACAAATGTGAAATCCTGGAACAAAGGGGCCTTGACCACCCGGAGCTTGTAGGGCTTCCTTAGAGGAGGCGAGGCCTGTCTAGACAGCTCCCAGTCCTGGCAACCTGCGGGAGGCCCGGCATAGGCGAACCTGCCCTGCAGCTTTCATTTCCTTTTACCGGCGTTCAAGGAGGTTTATTGGCCAATTTCTGTTTATTGGTGTCTGTGGCTTCAGAAAGACCTGTGTGCTCTGAGAAAGGGAGTTGCCTGAGGCAACTGAATTGCTTCAGCTCCATATTTTTTCTCTCAAAGACAAAATAATGAGTCAGGAACACTATCATTTCAACCACGTATTTTTCTCTTCCTAATGGTTTTTGAGAGATGGTGGATTCCATCATGTACGATGGAGAAGTCATTGCAAAATGCCATGAAATGCCCAAGTGCCAGTGGGGTGTCTCCTGGAAAGAGGTTGGCCCGGGCTTGCATCCTATCTTGGACAATTCAGTTGAATAGATACCATATTTATGCCAGGCAGTGTGCAAGGCACTAAGGACAGGACAGAAAATTTATGTGAGCTTGTTTCCCCCCCTGAAAAATGGTAATATTGTCTTTGTACAGTACCTAACCAGAGTTGCTGTAATGTAGGGGTTGAAAGCTGGACTTTGAAGTCAGACCTGGGTTCAAGTCAAATTCAGTGATTTTAAAACTGGGATCAATAGAATTCTATGAGGTGCTTCAGTGATTTCACAATTTGACTGAAATTTAGTTTTTAAAGTGGTAACAAATATCACAGACACTTGAAACAAAATGGAGAAATTGAAGGTTGAGCCTTATTTAAGGATGTAACTGCCTTTCATAACTCCAACTTTTTTCAATGCAGCCTCATTGATTGACATTACGTAAATGTTATAAATGTGAATTTGATAATTTATTCTTTTGTTTACTTTGGAGTTTCCTTTGAAAAAACAGGGGGAAAGGTTGCTGCTAAAAAGAAGTTTGGAAATAGGTGGTTCACTATTTCCTAGCAGAGTGACCTTGTGAAGAAGCCCAGTGTGAAGATCACAGATTTAAAAGGCCATGTAACCTGAGATCTATGGAACCCTGGTTTCCTCCCACTCATGTGACTGTGTTGCAACATGTCATGGCTACAGACACCCAATCTACTTCCTTCACTTGGACTGAACTGACAGCCCCAAACTGAAGTGTAAGGCCTGCTTGGCCATGGACGCACGATTCACTAGTCAGACTGGAATCTCGACAGTGTTGAAAAGCTGTGGTCTACGTATAAAGTGACTGTTGGTGGGGGTGTGCGCCCGGGAGTGGTGGAGGCAGGCGCTGTCATATGACGCAGCGGATGCCTTAGGGGCCTCTGACAGCAGACGGGTCCATGCCCGACTCTCTCAAGTCTGCCGCTTGCTAACCATGTGACGCTGGGTAAGCCACTCTGCACTCCAGGGTCCTCGTCAGTAACATGGGGATAAAAATGCATCACAGTAAGCTGTTTCGAAGATAAATGTGTGCCCAAGCCCTGGAGCGCAGAGCTGGGCGCCTGCTGCGCCACAGGTGGTGGCCGTGGACCCGAGGCCCCTCTTCATTTTCTCCGGGTTTCTCAGGGGCACCAGTGGTAAAGAACCCGCCTGCGACGCAGGAGACACGTGGAATGCAGCTTCGATCCCTGGGCTGGGAAGATCCCCTGCGATAGGAAATGGAACCCACTCCAGTACTCTTGCCTGGAAACGTTCATGGACAGAGGAGCCCGGCAGGCCCCCGTCCACGGGGTCGCAGGGTCAGCCGCGGCTGTGCACGCCTTTTGCTCCTCTCGGCGGTGCTGGGCCCTCTCCAGCCGTGGCCGGGGGCGGAGGGGCTGCCTTGCGGCTCGCGGGCTTAGTTGCCCTTCGGCATGTGGGATCTTGGCTCCCTGACTCAGGACTGAACTCTCGCTCCTTGCACTGGAAGGCTGATTCTTAATCACTGGACACCAGGCAAATCCCTCAGGACAGCTCTTTAAAGGCTGAATGTCGCAGGTAACGCCCATAGCTTTTTGGAGGGTAGGGGTTGTTTTTCTCTTTATTTTAAAGCTTTCCAAACAGAAATATCCTATTTGCTTTTTCTGATAGATCTGTGATTATCGTAAAAATTTAAAATATAGAAAAGGTGAAAGCTTCTAAGTGGTGTCTTCCAAAAGATCCATTCTTAACTCTTGGTATAGGTTTTTACAATGCCCCCGTTGGCTTTATATCACTTATTCTTCTTTATAAGTAGGGTTTATGCCAGTGGGCTAGCTGGGTGACAGGAAGAAGTGAGGCCCTGTCCTCTTTGGGAAATCAGACCAGCCAAGGATTTGTGAATCTCAAACTCCTCAGGGAAGCTGTGTGGGCACCAGAGGGAGTAAGACATGACAGACGGCAGAAGGCCAGGGGCTCCCCTCTTCCTCTGGCCCAGGAGGAGCGCTCAGCAGCCAAAGCAACCAGGCCAGGCCTGGAGCAACGCCCGCGCCGCTTCTGAAAAGCGAAATCCACACACACCACACGCAGGCAGAAACAGACGCTCAGCCCAGACCATCAGCATGAGCGCACACTTTATTATGCCCAGCGCTGCAGAGGGGCCGCCTGGAGCAGCCCTCGCCCCAACACGGCCTACTGCCTCCTGCGGCTCCTGACACAGCGCCTCTCTCCCAGGCGATCTAACTTCAACCCACGACCCACGAGGCAGAAGAGCGAAGACTGTCTGGGGTCTGGAAACAGACTCAAGGAACAGAAAGCATTGAACCTTCAAGTCTGAGAAGAGACTTTTAGCCAGGATATGTGGTTATCTCCTGGTCCTGACTAGTCAAGGGTGAGCCATCTCGCAAAAGAGAGAAAATCACTATTTTAAAATTGAAAATAGAAATGCAGCTTGAGTTCCAAGTCAAAATGCTCCATATACATCTAATGAACTCAGCCAGGACCTATATCCATGGTGGTTCAAGGCTTCGTAAAATAAATGTGGAAATGGGCTGTTGGGGAAGGGACTCATGAGTGACCCACCTAAGGACAGGTAGGAAAGGCGGCTCTGGGTAACGAAACTGCTATACTTAGACTTTTAAAAGTGATCTCACAGCTTCCAAGAGGAAGTGGTACAAATGTCACCAGCCTGCTTTCCAGAAACCAACAGGAAGAATACCAGGGTGCTTGGCTTCACAGGCATTTGTGAAATGGAAGATGCTTCCTAAAATTGTAGCAGTTCAGAAGCGCTGACCAGTTCCTCCTTCAGCATCAACATATATGACAGAAAAATGACCAGGCAAATAAAAAAGAGCCATATCTATACAGATATGCCAAGTTTGACAGTGTTTATCCAAGCTCCTTGGATACTGTGTGCCTGACAGACTGTGAATTCCTTCTGTTACTTAATGAACGGTAACCAAGATAGCTCACAGCGTCTAAGAGTTGATAACATGCAGACAGTAAAATATAAGTTTTCTAAAGATATATTTTATCAAGTATTAGTCCTTAAGCTATTCAAATTGGTATATAAACTACTATTTATAGGACTTAGAGAAAATTTTATTTTAAAAATTCAAATATTTAGAATCTGATATATGAGAAGAGGCCAAAGTGAGAAAAAAAGCACTTCTGTGATAAGCGTTTAGCTGGTTTGAAAGACAGAGGAATCATTTACTCATAAAGGGGCTCAATGAAGTAAAAAAAAAAACAACCTGCATTGTTCTAAAAGGGCCTCTAAAGCAGTGGGTTTAAGGCCCTCAAGAACCAGGGAGACCATGACCCTTGACCTTGACCTTCACCTCCAGTGCTGACAGGCGCTGGCAAGAACATGTCTCCTCTCAAGTCAGGAACAGTTTGCAACCTGCTCTAAGTTTAGAAAGTAGACGGATGTTAGGAAAATTTCCTTAATTAAGATTCCCCGGAAGTAAGGCACGGGTGGCCCAGAGAAGCTGGTTGTAGCCCAAGGTCACTATTCTCAGCAAAACGTTTGTCTAGCCAGGCTGTCAGGTTGCTCTATCTTCTTGCTTCTGGCCTGGAGGCTGATGGAGGGTGCAGAATGACTCAATGAAATTTGAAAGAAGATGGACTTCACCCATCGTGGCGCAATCTAAACATACGAACTTTTAAATATTTTAGAGTAAGGTTATCTTACATTAATCGCCACTCTCTCTCATGTCGTATTTACAAGCTAACAACCTTCATCTGTTGCTAGGATCACTACATGTTGTAAGAATATCACACTCAACCTATGGAAAAGGGGAGGGAGGGAGAAAAGTCAAGGTTCCCACCCTACTACCTCCTTCTGGGTGAGAGGCTGGTTTGGTCCCCATCTCAGCTCTGGTCGGCCCCTGTGGCTCACTGTCTGGCCCCCATGATAGCCTGCAACATATCTATGGGCAGAGGGAAGATGATAGTCGAGTTTTTCTCCGCAGCAATGGTGGTCAGCGTCTGCAGGTACCGCAGCTGGAGGGCGGCAGGAGACTCGGTGATGACCATGGAGGCTTCCTTCAGGGCCCTGGACGCGTTCATCTCTCCCTCCGCCGCGATGACCTACAGGGCAGCGGCAAGAAGAGGTTAGGCCAGAGGGAACCCTGGCTGTTGGGATGCAGCCTTCAAACGAGGGCACATCTGGCTCTGGCATACACGGGGTTTCCCAGGGAGTCAGCCAGAATAGTTCTAAGGAAAACAGTTTCCAGATCCTCAGTTTCTATGTGACCTTTTCCCTGTCACTGATTTGCCTGAGTGTGTGCCGGAGGTCGACATCCTCTTTAGAGGAGGGGGGATGGGCTGGGGACTGGGGGATGCGGACTGGTTCATATACAATGCTGCGGATGTAACGGGGACTGGGGGACGCGGACTGGTTCATATACAATGCTGCGGATGTAACGGGGACTGGGGGACGCGGACTGGTTCATATACAATGCTGCGGATGTAACGGGGACTGGGGGACGCGGACTGGTTCATATACAATGCTGCGGATGTAACGGGCAACTGATGGGAACTGACTACAGCACAGGGGACGCCACTCAAGGCTCCTGCGACCCAGATGGGAAGAAAATCCAAGAAAACAGAGGGGCTATATGGATACATACCCCTGATTCACTTTGCTGTACAGCAGAAACTAACATTATGAAGCAACTACACTCCAACAAGAATTTTAAAAAGACACCCTCTTTACTATTTATTGTCTGTCTCCCATTTCCAGGGCATCAAACAAAGGGAAAATTCAGAATACTGTGTAGGAGTTGAGAAAGTGAATGACCCCAATGCCTGGATACAAAGCCTTTTGCAAGTCAGATAGATTTCCAATTCTTTGATTTCAAAGAAAGGGGAGAGGACCTTATTGTACTGCAAGCTGATAATTAAAATGTTTTTCATGAAAGATCAAAAAAGTCATAGGATTTTTCAGCACATAAATTCAGAGGGAGCACTAAGTATTGTATAAAAGTACTTAAAAAAAAAAAAAACCCTTCCATTTCTATCTACTTATTTATATAAATAAGGTTTCTTATTCCTCATACCTGTAAAAATGAAAAATAAGAGGACTGACGCTGAATCTTGCCTTATTCTAGCAATAAGTAACAGCCATCGACGAGCCATGGACTCATTCTTCATTCACGTCACTGGGACCCGTGGTTGCGGTCAGAGAAAACTAAGAAGTATTCTAACTTATACACTAGAGGCGCTTCAGAAGGTGATAAACAATCCATAACACAAGTCTTAGGGAAAGACTCTACAGGGGATGTGTGAAACGAAAATATAAATTCAAGGAAAGGGAAAATGAAAATTCCTATTAAAAGAGCTTATTTTCTCATCATTCTATAAAATGGAGAGTGGAATCATTATATTACCTAAATTTCAAAGAAAGCATTTAAAATGGATGATGTTAACAGTTTTACCTTAAAATGTCAATATTTAAAACATGCCAGGACTTATATGTTTGGCAAATATCCACATTCAAAATGAAAAAATGTACATGTCTATTTAAAATGGGACACACAGATTTCCTGAATTCTTTGAGGGGTTATGTGAGCAAAGCGTGAAGGCTTTTGGAGAGGTGGGGAGGGCAGGGGTTTTAGAGTTTAGGTGGCTGCTGCTGCTGCTGCTAAGTCGCTTCAGTCGGACGTGTCCGACTCTGTGCGACCCCAAAGACGGCAGCCCACCAGGCTCCCCCGTCCCTGGGATTCTCCAGGCAAGAACACTGGAGTGGGTGGCCATTTCCTTCTCCAATGCATGAAAATGAAAAGTGAAAGTTAAGTTGCTTAGTCATATCCAACTCTTTGCAACCCCATGGACTGCAGCCTACCAGGCTCCTCCGTCCATGGGATTTTCCAGGCAAGAGTACTGGAGTGGGATGCCGTTGCCTTCTCCGAGAGTTTAGGTGGTCTTGAGCTCAAATTGGAAACCTAACCCTTTCCTAGCTGAATATCCTCAGGAAGGTTATTTAACATGCTGAGCCTCAGTTTCTTATTCTTAAGATGGGATAGCACTGACCTCATGGGACCAATGTAAGGAAGACAGAGGTCTATTATGTGTTGAAGTGTATAAACAGAGGCTAATTATATAGCAAGGGCAAGTGACAAGACCTAATTTTTGGATCCACCTATGCCCTAATTCTTAAAAGATTCAGAAGCCAAATCAAGGCAGCTATTCCTAAGTCCTAATCCTAGGAGGAGAGGTGTAAAGATACCATAACCCTCTTAAAAGTGTAGTTAGGTTGTTCTCACAGGATCTCAAAATATTAATGGTTCTTTTTTTTTTCTTCTCATGCTAAATTTTTATTTCAATGTTATGCAACTGCATAAGTATGAATATTTATTCAACATATAACAATTATGACATCCACAGGGGATTTCTTAGGGAAAGTAAGACGGCAAACAGTATTGCACGATCCTAACAAACTACTGAGCTGGTAAACCTACAGCTGGGAGTACTATGGAGGTTTTCAGTCCTTCTGTGAACATGAGAATTGAAAGCAATGGTCTTATGACCAGTATAATTTCACTCAGTTACACAGTAAGCTCTGGGGGGCTGCCGGGTGTCGAGACCTATAAAGGGGCTGGGGACAGAGGAGGGACTCCTCCACATCCTTCAGCTCCTGACCAAGCAGGGGAGATGGATTTGGAAGCAGATCGTTTCATTCCAATGTGACAAATGCTGACTGAGGCAGGTACAAGGCCCAGAGCTGGCAGGAAGAGGAAAGCAGTTTTTGCCAAAGGTGAGGTGGCGGGGTTATGCCCTCGATGAAGCGGGACAATAGAGGATGGAGGCCTTGCTGTTTGGACTAAGGTGAGAAAGAATATTTCAGGCAGAACACATGAAAAGGTTCTGCATGTGAACAGGAGGGGGGAGGGGGGTGAAGAGGGGAGGGCAGGAAGGGCAGCGGGGACCCAGGTGTTGGTCTTTATCCTGAAGGTGATGGGAAGCCTCAGAGTTAGCTTGAGAAAACACTCCAGCAGATGTTAGAGCATCCATATGAGAAGAGACGGAGGACCGCTTTCGGAGCGATCTGGTGCCAGTCACCAGTGGTGTGGGTGGAGGAGGAAATGGGCTGTTGAGAGAGAGTCGACAGTGTGGGGCGGACTGGGCGGGTGCAAGGGGGGCAGGCTGTGTCTGGGTTCTGTGCTATGCATTAGGTGAAACAGAGAAGCCTTACTGCAAGAAGGGACCAGGTTAGAGGAGAAAAACCTGAATTTATCAGGCAAAGCATTATGTCCCCCTAGGTATGTGGGAAGGGACCAGTGCCAGCTGCACTGAGAGGGACTCTGGGAACTGTCTCCCAGGCGAGGCCTGGACGGAATACACGAGCTGACCCTGCCACGGGCACAGCAGGCTCTGATTTCTCCCGTTAGCTCAGATGTCCAATAAGGTGCTTTTTTTTTTTTTTTCCTGTCTGGACAACCGCAAAGACAGCTCAGCTCCCACTACCAATCAACACACCATCTCTTGGCTGGGAAGCCAGACCCACCCGGCTGGGCACACATTTTGTTACTAGAAAAGCTGGTCTGAGTGAGCTGCCAAAGCTGTGAACACAATACCCTAGCTGTGTCTAATACAAGCGAAGCGGGTGCTGTGGGCAGGGTCTTAGAAAGCAGCACAAGCTACCCGCAGGCACGTGCCGTTTCTGCCAGAAGCGCTGGAGCCCCCGTCAATCGACACTTCCTATTTACAGAGCATCGTGTCAAAAGCTGGCGCGTTCAGGCCTGTGGAAGGGTCCTGCCGTCCCCTCCTGGGGCCCAGGTTGCTGCTCTGAGGGAAGGGCTGGAAAGGCGACCTGCATCCTGTACTCCACCCGCTCAGCTATCACTCAACTAGGCCCAGAGATGCGCGCCCAAAGCCCATGCCAGGCACTTCTCTGAGAATCGTGACAAAGGAAAAAAGGGAGAATCTGCAAGCACAAAAGATATTACATTTCCAGTCATGGTCTGAAAACCTTAAAAAGATGTCCTGCTAACATAACATGTTCAGGAGAATCTGTCCTCTTTTGTAACTTTTCTCTCAAATGACGCTTGGGAGCACTTAATGTGCTCATTCTCTTGGCGGTGTAGGACGCCTTCATCTCAGCCAACCGTCATCCATCCCGCCGGCAGCGACGCTGGGGCCATCTCTAGTCACGGGTGACTACAGAGTGCTGCTGTGAATGCGCCAGTGCACGTCTTCTGGGAAACACGCGTGCGTGCTGCTCAGATCCACGCGGCCAGGCGCTCCAGAGCTGTCGCACCGACGTGTGTTCTCACCGCCGAGACCTCCCCTCACCCACACCTGGATCGCTTTCTTTCTTGTTTAAAGCCGTTAGTTATGGTGAACGTTTGGTGTGGCATCTGCTGGTGACATGAGTTTGCATTTCCGGCTAATTAACTTGAAGAACTTTTCTCTGAAGTCTCTCACAACCTTTTCCTTTGCAACTTATTTAAGAGACAGTGACCCCTAGTTCCCTGAGAACTGGAATACTGGGCCTCATGGTTGTTGCAGGGTAACTGGACTCTATGGAAGAATTAAGACTCCTTGAGACACTGTGTGTTAACCCCACCCTTAAAGACAGCCAGATCCCTTGAGAGCCCAGTAATTCAGAATCCTAATTGATTTTATTTTTTCTTGTAAAGGGAAGTCAGGAGCTCTCTTTCCTAACTGGTGAGAGTGTTTGCAGAGGAGGCTCAGTCCTTCCTGGAAAGAAGGCAGTGAAGAGCACAAGAAATCCTAATTTCCACAGTCACTAATCAACTGCGTGATTTTGAGATCACATCACTTATTTGGGGTTTGATATTTTTGTCTAAATAGTGGGAATGGCAAGTAAGTTTCACTTTTAGGGCCAATTTCAAGCAGCTACAGGTTGTTACCTAGAGTGCCTTGGGGCTTCCCAGGTGGCGCTCGTGGTAAAGAGCCTGCCTGGCAACGCAGGAGACATGAGACGTGGGTTTGATCCCTGGGTGGGGAAGATCCCCTGCAGGAGGAAAACGGCAGCCCACTCCATGTCCTTGCCTGAAACATCCCACGGATAGAGGCGTATGGCCGGCTACAGCCCATAGGGTGGCAAAGAGTCAGACATTACAGAATCGACTTAGCACGCCCGCGCGCACGCCTGGAGCGCTTCAGCAGCATTCTGAAGTCAAGTCAAAGCTCAGGGGAAAGCAGCGCTGTGGTCAATGACGGGCATGGGAGGGAGCTGGCGGGGGGACAGGCAGCATTTGTCACTTTCAGAAGATAATCTCTAAGGATCCTTAGGGAGCCAATATTCTATGTCATCTATATATGATAAATTATATTATTTAACGGGGTTTGGAAACGGGGCTTTTGGTTAATGACAGATTCTAGGTAAAAGGGATTCCTAATTTTCAAAATAACTAGATTATAGTGAGGCATAGTTAATATCATTCTCACAAATACAATTTAATCTTCTAAATAAAATACCATGGTTTGGAGAGAAAATACATGAAGGCTCTGGAGTGTACTGGAGGGGTCTGGAGGGCTCTGGAGGGTTCTGGAGGGCTCTGGAGGGGCCTGGAGGGCTCTGAAGTGCTCTGGAGGGCTCTGGAGGGTTCTGGAGGACTCTGTAGGGGGTCTGTAGGGCTCTGGAGAGCTCTGGAGGGGTCTGGAGGGCTCTGTAGTGCTCTGGAGGGGTCTGGAGGGCTCTGGAGGGGTCTGGAGGGCCCTGTAGTGTTCTGGAGGGGTCTGGAGGGCTCTGGAGGAGTCTGGAGGACTCTGTAGGGCTCTGTAGTGCCAGAAGCACCAGTTAACACACTGTTGTTGTTGTTGCTTAGTCGCTCAGTCACGTCCAACTCTGCGACCCCACGGACTGCAGCCCACCAGGCTCCTCTGTCCCTGGGCTTTTCCAGACTAGAACACTGGAGTGGGTCGCCACTTCCTTCTCTAGAAGATCTTCCCAACCCAGGGATCAAACATGAGTCTCCTGCTTGGCAGGTGGATTCTTTACCACTGAGTCACCTGAGAAGCCCAATTAACACAGTAGGAAAATCTAAAAGTTCTGGTTAGTAAAACATTCTGGATGCAGTGTGTCAAATGAATCTATCTGGTGCTGGCTAAAAAATTAGAGTGACCCATTTCTGGCTTCGGAGAAGGCCACCCCACTCCAGTACTCTTGCCTGGAAAATCCCATGGACGGAGGAGCCTGGTGGGCTGCAGTCCACGGGGTTGCCAAGAGTGGGACACAACTGAGCGACTTCACTTTCACTTTTCACTTTCATGTACTGGAGAAGGAAATGGCAACCCACTCCAGTGTTCTTGCCTGGAGAATCCCAGGGATGGGGGAGCCTGGTGGGCTGCCGTCTATGGGGTCGCACAGTCGGACACGACTGAAGCGACTTAGCAGCAGCAGCAGCAGCATCTGTGGGCCACAGGGCATCCTAGCAGCAGGGCAGGGCTCTGTGGTTAGCCCATCATTTACCAGCTGCTACTGTTTTCAACAACAACAAATTGGTTCGCTGCTGGTATCTGGGGAGATCTGTCACGTCCACAGCAACTGCTCCTATGAAGACTGTCCCTCTTTCTCCATCCATTCACAGGTGAGGGGTCGTGGGACCTTTTTAGGATCTTTGATTGAAGCTGGATCAAAGAGCTTCACATCATTACTCTGGTGTGAATTTGGAACGGGGGCTGGTCTGTTTCCCACAGCATTCAGCTGGGAGACACACGCACTTAAGAATCAGACCTTCTCCCCCTCCAGCTGTCTGCAGTGAGGCGAGGCCCAGGATGTGGAATGCCTGCCTCCCCCGAGGCTGCCTCCTGGTCTCTAGCTTTGATTCTGGTGAGGCTTGACTCTACTTCCTACCCTTGGGTTTGGTAAGACATCCCTATGAACTCATTTGAACATATCTTCTTTTCCAGATTCACAGATATTCCCTCAGCACCTCCCATGGACGTCACACACCCATGCAGGGTTAAGACACAGTCAGGGATGATGATTAAAAAAAAAAGACAAAAAGGGGGAAAAAAGCAGACATCAAGGAAAAAGAAGTGGAAAAAAAGAAAAGAGCAGAGAAAGGAAGACGGAAACTGTAAGGAGGAGGAACAACTTGGGAAAAGGAAGAAAGACAAAAAGAAGGGAGGGAAGAGTGTGCGCAGACTGAAGGGACAGCTCATCCACCCTGGAGTCAGACGGTCAGTGCGTCCCCAGCAGAGGACTGGGAGGATGGCGCAGGGGAGGCACAGCCCTAACGGAACGACGCAGCTGTCTAGGTACTGGTATTCCCAGGAGATGTGGTTTGTAAAAAAGCAAGGTGAAGAACAGTATGTATTGTACCCCTACTTCTGTAAAATAAACAGGCCAGTAGACTAACAGCCTAGTCAAATAAACCCCAGGTGAAAATCTGGGGTATTAACAGGTACACTAAGCTGTTAAGAGTGGTGGCCTCTGGTGGGAGGGGGATATGATTTAAAGTGATGAGGAGAGCTTTCATCTTTACTACTTTGGGACTATTGATTTTTTACAACCAGCATGTTTTACATTGTATATTTTAAAAGGAAGCCTCAACAGGAAAAACAAACCATAAAAACACACACAGTTACCTTGGCTCGGGCCTCCCGGGACGCCTCCGCCTCTGCCGCCATGGCCCTCTGCAGCTGCACCGGCAGCTTCACGTCCTTAATTTCCACACGCTCCACCTTTATTCCCCAGTCATCAGTGGCATCATCCAGGGTACACTGTTAGGAAGAGAGAAGGCAGGCTGAAAACGTTCAGCCCGCGCACAGGCGCCTAAGGCAGCTGTGTTCACTGGGATCTGGAGTGGGTGAGGTGCTGGTGGAGGGCTGCAGAGTTACCCACGGAGGCATGCAGGCTGAAGTGGGAGGCTGGATTACTGGGAAGTGGTTCTTGATTCTGCTACTAATAAGCTAGTGTGGGTTGGCAAACGTTTTCTAAAAGAGCTAAATTCCTTCAGTCGTGTCCAAATCTTTGCGACCCAATGGGCTGCAGTCCGCCAGGCTCCTGTCCATGGGATTCTCCTGGAGTGGGCTGCCATGCCCTCCTCCAGGGGATCTTCCCAACCCAAGCATTGAACCTGCGCCTCTTACGGCTCCGGCATTGGCAGGCGGGTTCTTTACCGCCAGTGCCACCTGCGAAGCCCTAAAAGGGTCAGATAGTGATTATTGATTTTCAGTGTCTGTTGCAACTAACTCTGCCTGTGCAGATTAAAAGTAGCCATGGGATAAGACACCAATCAGTGGGTGTGGCTGCATTCCACTAAAGCTTCACTTATGAAACAGGCGGCCAGAGAGCTGCTGAGCTCCCGTGAGCCTGCGGGAGCCGTGCTGCTTCTCTGTGCCTCAGCCTCCTCCCTGGGCAGTGCTGGAGTGACGTCACACTGTTCTGGGCCACATGGTTGTCGGGGGATCACCTAAGACCAAAGACAGCTGCACAGACAGTAACAGTTCAGATGCATCGTGCTTGATCTTTCCTGACCCAGTCAGATCTGATTCATCATCTGTTATGAAGGCAAGATTGGAAAGTGTAAGAGTTACAAGCGAAGTCACGGGGCTCGCACAGGGAACGGCTCTAGCTGAGCCTGCCCTGTCTCGCAGAGGAGCCTCTGGACTGTTACACTAGAAGGAAAAGGCTAACACTACCTTTGGGGAAAAAAAATTTATACTGGAGGGAATTAAGAAACAACGCACGCACTGGAGTGTTACTAATCTATAACCTGCTCCTATGAAAAAGATCCCCTTCCATCAAGCCTGGGGAGAGTTTTCCATGAAAAAAACAAGGCCAGTGAGTCTCCAGGTTGACTTAATGAAAAGCTCTCAGATGCCCACGGGCCCTGTGCTTCTCTTCCCAAACCTGCAGCGGAGTCGCACCGGCGGCGCCTCCTCACCTGCATGTTGTGTGCGATTTCTTCCCTGTCAGAGAGGATCTGGGAGAGGTTCTTGGTGCCCAGGACGTTCCTCAGGGTCGTTTGTGCCAAAAGACGGGTTGCGGAGTCAGCGTTGGTGATGTTTGCCACAGCCAGAGTAGCGTTCTGCACACGGTAATAGACCACGCCGTCCACGCTGATGGTGACCGAGTCCTTAGTCAGGATCTACGATGCAGGAAATCCGTCAGCCTCCTCTTTAATAAAGCTGCAAGGACTGGGATTCCACCGAATGTCTTAAAAGAAGAGCTGATTTTTTTTAGTAAGTGCTGTTGACTGAATGTTTGTGTCTCCCTAAAATTCATGTTGAAACTCCATCCCCAGTGTGTTGGTGTTTGGAGGTGAGGCCTTTGGGAGGCCACGAGGGTGGAGCCCTCATGAATGGGATTAGCATCCTTATAACAGAGGCCCCAGAGAGACCCCTCCCCCTTCTACTGTGTGAGGACATAATGAGCAAACAGTGATCTAGGAATGAGGAGGCAGGCCTTCATCAGACACCAAATTTGCTGGAGTCTTCACCAGCACTACTTCAGAACTGTGAACAATACATCCTGGTTTATAAGCCACCGAATCTGCTACAGCGACCCCAAGGGATTAGGACCACGAAGTACCAGAATGTTCACTATGCCTTAAAACCTTTAACAAAGTGCTTTCACTTACTATTAATTCCATTCACTCAGTAGCTGGCACTGTGCTAGGTTTCAGGGATAAAGGCATGAAAACTCCTTAGTTCCTACTTTCAAGGAGGTCAGGGAATCAAGGGACGCTCTAAGGGAAAAAGATGGACAGTTGTAGGTGGCAGAGGTGAGACATGAACTTAGTCTTGAAAAAGGAAATAACAATTTTCTGAGGATAGAGAGAGAGAGTATTCAAGGCAGACAATTATGTGTAAGAAGGAGCAGAGGCGCCAGGGAGCCTATGTCTGATGAGCCCGAAGAAGCACAGTGTTACTGGGACGAAAGAGCTGAACTCTTCCCGTGGGGCGACGTCAGGGTGCTTCATGAAGCGCTTCCAGGACACAGACCCTGTGTCAGTGCTTCCTGTCACGTTCAAGGGCACAGTCCTCGGTTTGGTGCAAAGCCCTTTGATCCCTGCCCTCCGGGCTCCTTCCTCCCCACTCCTGCACATGGCCTCCGCTAGACAGCGTGGGGCTCCCACACGCACCGCGCTCCCTGTCCCGGGCCTCCCTGCAGGCGTTCCTCTGCTAGGATGTCCCCCCGTCTCTCCGCCCCACAGCGTCAGACCGGGACGGCAGCTGAGACGCAGCTCAGGTGCCCTCTCCTCTGGGAAGCTTGCCTGGCCCTCCCGGCAGTTACATGCTCGTTCCTTCACCCACTGCCCGCAGCGACGCAATTTACTGACACCACTGCCTCCCTGTTCGACTATGAACTTCTGAAGGCAGTTTGTCTTTGTATCTCTAGCACTGGCAGAGTGCTTGATACACAGCAGGTAGTCAATGAAACAAGAGATGGATTAGACTGAAGCGCGGGCCCGGGGTGGAGTGAGGGAGGCAGGAGGAGAGGCAGAGTGGGGAGAGGCAGGGGGAGAGGCAGAGTGGGGAGAGGCAGGAGGCCTCAACTGCAGCCCCAGTGCTGCTGGTTCCTCCCTCAGGGACCTCCAGCGAGGGTTTTCGACTGTTTGACTTAGCGACTCCTCGTCTATATGATGGGGCTACTAATATTGCCCAATTCTAAGCAAATTTCTTTGAAGGTCAAATAAGATGTTTGCAAGTGAAGCCATTTTGAGAATGTAAAGAGCTATGTACGTGGAAAAGTCATAAAAACGATAATAGCTGTTTAGTTCTGCCAGGCATCAAAAGAGTTAATTCTTTTTTCTCTGTGACCTAAAAATACTTCAAATTTGGAGAAGCGGGGAGTTTGTAAATAGATACATAATATATTACCATCTTGTGTGAAAATTAATTTTTTCCCATGATGTGATGGAAAGTGTAGGTCATTGCTAAAGGAATTCTTGCCATGGAGACTCTGCCAGGGCTGGAGTTTTGTAAAGTTGCAGCCTCTCTGTCTACTGATTATTGTAGGCCGAGTGTTTATCTTCCTTCATAACAAGCTCACAGGGGATCAGAAAAAGGACTGTTTGCCAAGTTTCAAACTGCTCTGCGTTCAGGGAGCAGCTGGAAGGCAGAAGCTTGCCGTGACCCTGCCAGATGCCCGCCGTGTTTACAGAGCAAAGTGCCAGAACTCCCCGCTACCCTCAGAGGGCTCCTTCTGAGAGTCAACCTTCCACACAGAGAATACAGACATGCTCTCAGTCTTGCTTTTACGGGTAAAAATGATCTCTGGTGTCACTACATATGTGTGGATTACAAAGTCTCACCTCACTAACTACTTGGCTCAGGACCAGCAGGAGAGCTTCTGAGTCTGTCTCTGGATTTTGTGACCAGGCTCCGTTGCTCTGCTGAGGACCTGGCCTCTGGCCAGCAAACACCAGCAGTCTCTTTGGTCCTTCCCTTCATCTGTTTTCAGGCTCTCTAGCTGTGATGGTCATGACGTCTCCTCAGACCCAGGGGCCAGGATGGCCGCCGCTGCGCCAAGGGCTGGGGTGGCGCTGGATGTGCGTGGCGTGGGGCTGCCCCACGCTAAGCCTTGACCAGGGACTCAGGCCCTGGCCCAGCCCGCGAAGTCGGGAGGAATTCCCGTCTGCTTTCTGGGATTCTGCTGTGAGCCTCAACTGTGAGGCACTTTGAAAAAGTCTGAAATAATCACTAATATAAAATATCATATTCTTATCTAAAATACCAAAGGGGCAGTCTCTAATTCTTTGGCTTCTAACCAGTTTATCTAGAACACTGTCAAGACCTGTAAGAGGAATGTTCTATCAGAAACCCAGAGAGAAGCGTGGTGGGGAGAACGCTGATGCCAGTCTAACGGTAACATTCTCCTCACGCTAACATTAGAGCACGCTTTGCAATAAGCACTTTCCTAGCACTTACTATTTATCAGCCTCTGCTCTAAGCACTTTACATAGAGCGCCTCATTTAGTTCTCACAAGAACGCTATAGAGTAGGTCCTGCTATTATAACCTCTATTTTATAGATGAGGAAATGCGGGCATAAAGAGAAGTTAAAGAACTTGCTGGAAGCCACACGGTCAGAAAACGCCGAGGGCAGAGGCGCTCTCCAGCTGTGCTGTGGCCGCTGGCCCGCTGCCTCTCCGCGCCAGGCCCAGGACAGCTCAGCCACCCACAGCAGAAGACAACCTTACCTCCTGAGGAGGGATATCAAATGAGATAGTCCTCATGTCCACTTTGATGAAGCTGTCAGTGCACGGCAGAATAAAAAACAAACCTGCAACAGAGACACACCCGCGATCAGAGCACACGGGCACCTCACTCACCAGCTCCCTGTGCCCTTCAGTTCTAACAGGATCAGCCCGATTAACCGCAAGAAAGCAGGGCATCTCAGGGGATGAGCTGGAAGCCAGGAGCGGCAGCCTGGACTCCCGCGGCTTTCTTCCCACAGCCGGCCGTCCCCACGAGACCTGTGGGCTGCATCTCCTTACTCCGCGTGTACTGGCACCCGTTTGCTTTCACTTACCAATTTTTTTTTTTTTGGCCATCCCACACAGCAAGTGGGATCTTAGTTCCCCGCAGGGCCTGAACCCGTGCCCGCTACAGTGGAAGCGTGGAGTCTTAACCACTGGGCCACCAGGGAAATCCCTGTTTTCACTTCGATGCAATTGCTTCTTACGTCGTCTTGCTATTTCTTCCAGTTTGTTTCCTACAAACAAGCCTGACCGCTCCCTGCACAGCCTGGCCCTGCTCCCCTCTTCACCACTCCCCGCTGTTCCCGTCCTGCACCCGGCGAGGCTGGCTGCCAGCAGTTCACCGAGCTATAGTCCTCTTCTCTGCGTGGCTCTGCACATGCTCTGAACCTGGGGACACCTCTCCCCCAGTTCCCACCTTTTCCTGCCAAGATGTTACCTCCAGAAAGCATCCCGCCACTTGGGGTGGACACGCTTTTCTGGGCTTCCACAGCCACCTGTGACTTCTTGACCCAACAGTCACCATGCGGGACTGTAACTGTCAGCTGTCTTTGCTGGCAACCCACCGCCAGGCAGGAAGATCCTTGGGGACAGGGACTCTGTTTTTGTGTCCCTTGAATTCTCAGAGCCTGGAACTCAGTGGGAGCTTAACTGAAGTTTGCTGAAAATGACTGGAAGCATTTATTTCGGTAGGGATTCTCACGCTCAAAATTCGATAGCTGCAGCTATTTCTGGCCTAAAGATAATCTTATCAACTCAAATAGGAAGGGGAGGGAGAGGCGGGAAGGAAAGGGCAATTTCTGGTAGGCTGTGCTGCTATTGTTGCACAAATTCTGCCGTGAGAAGTCTTCTAAGTCAACAGGGACCTTCATGAAGAGAATCACATCAGTAAAAGGATGAGCTTTGCTTCCCAGACAGACAGTGCGGCACTCACCAGGGCCTTTGGCTCCTCCTTGCAAGATGCGGCCCAGCCTAAAGATGATGGCTCTTTCGTATTCTTTTATGATCTAGATTAAAAACACAAATCATAATTTAACATGAGACGTACAAGTAGTTACATGCATAGCTTTTGAAATATTATATATATATTTCTCCTCTAAATAGGTGAGATGTTTATAACACCAGATAACAGCTACAGGCAACACGCTAATGTTTAATGACCCCTCCCAGAATAACCAAGAATTAATTACATTTTTTGTGGATTACAAAGGCAGTAGATACTCACTGTGTGAAATCTGGATAGTATAGAAAGAGTATACAAAAGCAAATTCACAACTTCACTCCTCAGCTGTTAACATTATTATTCAATTACTCATGAACTGTCAACACAGGGGGAAAAAGCTAACATCCTCATAGTTTGTCTTCTGGTTCCTTAAATTATAATAGTAACTAATCTGAAAATTCTTAGAGCATATTTTATCTTTTTAGCAATATGTAAGTGACTGTCATTTATCACAGTTATTAACTTCATGGCAAATAGATGGGAAACAGTGGAAACAGAGGCAAACTTTATTTGCTTGGGCTCCAAAATCACTGCAGATGGTGACTGCAGCCGTGAAATTAAAAGATGCTTACTTCTTGGAAGCAAAGTTATGACCAACCTAGACAGCATATTAAAAAGCAGAGACATTACTTTGCCAACAAAGGTCCGTCTAGTCAAGGTTATGGTTTTTCCAGTGGTTATGTATGGATGTGAGAACTGGACTATAAAGAAAGCTGAGCACCGAAGAATTGATTCTTTTGAACTGTGGTGTTGGAGAAGACTCTTGAGGGTCCCTTGGACTGCAAGGAGATCCAACCAGTCCATCCTAAAGGAAATCAGTCCTGAGTGTTCATTGGAGGGACTGATGTTGAAGCTGAAACTCCAATACTTTGGCCACCTGATGTGAAGAGCTGACTCATTTGAAAAGACCCTGATGCTGGGAAAGATTGAGGGCAGGAGGAGAAGGGGATGACAGAGGATGAGATGGTTGGATGACATCACCAACTTGATACACATGGGTTTGGGTAAACTTCAGGAGTTGGTGATGGACAGGGAGCCCTGGCGTGCTGCAGTCCATGGGGTTGCAAAGAGTCGGACACGACTGAGTGACTGAACTTAACTGAACTGAATAACTTTAGAGAAGAAATAACCAGCATAGGTGGGACAATAACCACGTGCCAGGTGCTGTGCTAAGTACGTAGTTCATTTAATCCTTACAACAGCCCTATAAGACAGATGTTGCCATTTCCTCCCATCTGACAAGTGAGGAAATTCGGCAAAGGTCACACAGTAAACAGTAACGCCTGCAGTCACACCTTAGAATCCTGACTCTGGAGGACTTTTTCTCACAGGATTGTCCTGCATCCCTGATTCCAGAAAATTTTAGATGGTAATCCTTACTTTAACCCACAGGAAGGACTGACTGGACAGGGGCTGAAAAGAAGTCAGTTTAAAAAAAAAAAAATTTTTTTTTTTTTTGCCACACCCCAAGGCATGTGGGACCTTAGTTCTCTGACCAGAGATCAAACCCACACCCCAGTGCATTTAAAGGTGGAGTCTTAACCACTGGGCCACCAGGGAAGTCCCTGAAAAGCAGTCTTAAAATCCCACTGTAATAGGTGGCTAGAGTAAATTTTTCAAGAGATGAAGGGAAAAGAATTATAGGTCAGTGTGGTTTCTCTTACACACACACCCCTTCATGGGCTTATGTACTTATGAGTTGACCCCTTTCCAGATGTGAATGAAACCTTTTTTACCTTTATGCACATCCATATTGACACTGGGAAAGTTATAACCGTGAACAAGAATGATATAGCCACCAAAATCCATCCACAAACACCGAGGCCTGCATTGGGGCTATCTGTGAAAATAAAAAAACATACAGTTATCAACACTTAGCATGATCCTCCCATCTTCATCTTTGCCATTCACTGAACGTCGTTCATTTACATGAACTTTCCCATTGAATCCGCATAAAAACCATGAAGTGCAAGTGCTACTCCCCCTAATCTTTACTTTATCTTAAAGATCCAGACCAACTACCAAGAAGGTTAAGTTTAGTGGCAAAATCATTATAATACTAAGTGCTAAGTATAGATACAATATCTGTTCAGAACATTTTGAAAACACAAGAATAGGAGCAACTCACACTATACGGTTAGAATGGAGTTGAAACCAGAGTGGGGTGGGTAGGCAAAGGTGGCGGTTGTTAGAGGGGCTTCTTGCAGGACGTGATGGTTAAGGGAAAACCAGTGACAAGGGGAAGGAGGATAAAAGGCATTTAAGCTGAGGGTACAGCATAACTGGACTTCCCTGGTGGCTCAGATGGTAAAGTGTCTGTCTACAATGCGGGAGACCTGGGTTCGATCCCTGGGTTGGGAAGATCCCCTGGAGAAGGAAATGGCAATCCACTCCAGGACTATTGCCTGGAAAATCCCATGGACAGAGGAGCCTGGTAGGCTACAGTCCATGGGGTCGCAAAGAGTTGGACACGACTGAGCGACTTCACTTTCATAGCATAATTAAAGGTGAAAATCATATGATATACTTGTTCAAGCTCACTTAGGTCCTCTATTTAAAATGTCTGTAAAACATCTCACTAGCTATACGCACAGTTTATCATCCACGTTGGTTCTGATTTCTTGCCATTATGAAAATGCTATAATGAACATCTTTGTACATGGTTTTCCTCCCACATTCCTAATAGTTTACCTTTTTTTGTAACATGAAATTGGGTTTTCTTTTTTTGGCTGTGCAGTGTGGCTTGTGGGATCTTAGTTCCTTGATCAGGGATTGAACCCATGCCCTTGGCAGTGAAAGTGCAGACTCCTAACCACTGGTCCACAAGGGAATTTCCTGAAATAGCTTTTTGTCTGATCACAAAGATAATATTAATACATGTCCCACTCCAAATAGTTTAGAAAAGTATAGAAAAGGAGGGAAAATTTACTCAATTCTAAGATGATAAATATTCTTCCAAACCCTTTTTGTGCATGCACATTTTTCAAAGTAAATAAATAACATTTGCAACCTATTTCCCTCCCTTCTGGGTATTACTCTTTCAGCTTCCTTTTCGGGCTTTGTTGCTACACATTTGTGCTTTTTCTGTTTCAGTTTTATTTTTATCAATTTGGTTGAGTTGCCAAGTCATGTCCAACTCTTGCAACCCCATGGACTGTAGTCTGCCAGGCTCCTCTGTCCATGGGATTCTCCAGGCAAGAATACTGGAATGGTTTGCCATTTACTTCTCTAGGGGATCTTCCCAACCCAGGAATCAAACCCGGGTCTCCTGCATTGCAGGCAGATTCTTCACCAATTGAGCTACAAGAGGTCAAGGAATTTTTATCAATTACACTTGCACAAAGTTAAAAAAGTCAAATAGTTCAATGCCGGGAGTTAGCATGAGGAATCCCGCCCATGGCAAAGGTCATGAGGAAGGAAACCCGACAAAACGCAAAGGCGTGATCCAGCTTCAGGGGCTCCCCCTGAGTTTTCCTAAGCATGTACCCCCAAAACCAGAGTCGGCCTGATTTTATTGTTCTGTGCTTTCCACTTTTCTGACATTCTCTGGAAAAAAGTTAACTTAGGGCTTCAGTCTTCTGCATATGAAAGGAATGTTTCATACCCCTTTGATTGCTCTCTAACTTGCTTGGTAGGTTCCCCCAGACTTTTTACAACTTGTGAATTGCTTACAGCCCCCCAACCGTGAGAGGCACAAAGCTTAAAGCATCTTAAAGATACAGAGCCTTTTCTAAAGAGTTAAAAATCATATTGATGACGGGTTTTCACTGTTGACTCAATGACTGCTGCCAGGCCTCCATATCCTTTATCTTTTAGACACCTGAAGGATATTAATCAATGTAATTGGGATATAGAAAAAGGAAGATAGTAGTTTTGATGTTAGCAACACTAGACTTTTGAGTTAATTACTTTTCTTTGTTATATATCACTGCACTCCTCTTGTGTCCTTGCTATGTAAGAATGTAACTTTATTTAGTGCTTTCTGAGAGTGGCACCAGACTTTGGGAGGAAAGTGAAAGTGAAGTCACTCAGTCGTGTCCAACTCTTTGCGACCCCATGGACCGTGGCCTACCAGGCTCCTCTGTCCATGGGATTTTTCCAGGCAACAGTACTGGAGTGGATTGCCATTTCCTTCTCCAGGGGATCTTCCCGACCCAGGGATGGAACCCAGGTCTCCCGCATTGCAGGCAGACGCTTTACCGTCTGAGCCACCAGGGAAGTCCAAAGATCAACACAAGTAAGTCTTCTGGTTGACAAACCCTGACCAAGAAAAGGCTGTAAAATGCTGATTGGCCCTCTGGCTAGAAGATGATGTAAATCACCTAAGGCTTGTGCATGCAGCTGGGTGTGCAGCGAGAAAGCCTGGTTTTGATAAGAGTCAGGGCTGCTGACGCTGCATAATTTTGTGTTGCGCATTGATCTCTACGTACAATCAAAAAGGTATAAAGGCCCTTCTGGACAACAGGGCCCGGGCCAGTCGCTGGACTGGTTTCCCCCATGTCTTCTCTTTACTCTAATTTCTGGCTGAATTCCCATCTGGAGCGGGAGGCTCGGCATGTCTACTTACTTGCCCCGGCTTTTAAGTTCTGCGAGAGAGAGAGCCCAAGGCGGGGCACTCTCCGATATTCAAACGGCGCCGGTGGCCCAACGGAGATGGTGCAAATCTCTTGTCCTGAGATTTTATTGGCTTTCCCCGTAAACCAAGTTATTTAGCCTCTTTTTTCCACCTAATTTTCCTACTACACTATTTCTTCCTAATCTAATCTAATCTTATATTTCTAATTAAATAAATAAGTTTTCCTTGCCTATGCCGTCTCCCCTTCAATCCACCAGGGCTGGATCCACCGGGGCTGGACCCCGGCAGTTCCACAAGACGAGTGCAAAAAGAGGGCAGTCCTCTGCTCACCTTTTCCGATTTCTTCAAGGCAAGCGCTCTTTCAGCTGTGTATTGTGGTATTTGACTTACCTGTTTCTAAAGAACACACTAGTTTTGTTATTGCTTTTACAGTTTTAAGCTTCATCTATTGACTTCCTAGCCCTCCCCCACCACATAAAGACACCTATCCTTGGAATTGCGTAAAATATCACATTTTACATTTCATAAATATGCAAATACGATTCAGAGCTAAGCCATGCAGTGAGGCGTAATTTGTTTTTCACTCATACAATTTACTGATTTTTTTTTTCTGGAGTCACTGTCCTCTCTTATTTTCCTTTTGCTTAACGATTCAACTTTCTTCAGTTGCCTACACCTCCTTTCCACAGGCTCAGGTATGCTACCCATTTCACCTGCTGAGGAAGCAGCTCGGAGCTGTGTCTGGACCCATTCTCGTTCTCCCTGTGCTTGCCTCTCACTGCCATCCTGGAAATCCCCCCTCTCTTCCTGAGCTGCTTCCTACTCTCTGTATCTGATGTCTTCCTGGTTCTTGGTTTCCTTTTTGTGGGGGACAGAGGGCCTGAATAGGCTCAGGGATAGATCCCTGTTCTTTCCAAGCATGGAAGCTTGGTCTTTCCAGGAGCTGTTTTAATAATGAGAGGGAGGGGGCCAGAGAGGAAGAGGTAGGCCAGGCATGGGTGATTCCTTAGATCAGAGGAGCGATTTAGACGGCAGTGAGAAGAGATTCCGAATAAATAGGAGGCCAAGAAAGCAGCAGAGTGATGGCTGGGAGCCCAGAGAAAAGCCAGACACATGTGAGCATCCAGGTCAAGTGCTCCAAAACCTGAGACGAGGATGAGAAACGTACATGAGTACTTTGGTCTGGATTTGGCCATGCCATGTGGGACCTTCCCAACCAGGGATCAAGCCCGTGCCTGCTGCAGTGGAAGCGCGGAGCCGTAAGAATGGCCAGGCAAGTCTCTACATGGTCCTCTGGTTATATGTGACTTTGTAGTTTTCTGATCCTGTGCCATAGTGTGAGGTAAGTGTTCTACAAGAGATCTAAGTTAACCCCGGAGGCTTCTAAGTTCTCTCTTTGAGGGGCATCAGCGCATTCAGTGAGAGATTTCAAGCAAGACCACACGCCACTTGTGGAGAGAAGTCCAGTCAGGCGCTGTTGTAACAGAGACGAATCACAGCAGCCTTTTCAGGCGGCTCGCTCTAGCTTCCGCGCTACGTTGACTTACTTTAGACACATATCTCATTTACTCTGCACAAAGTCCCTGGGAAGTTAGGCATTTTTAATTCCACTTTACCATACCAATGAAGTCACTGAAGAAACATTTTCCCCGAGGTCACACACAATGGAGGACTGGGCTTCAAATATAGGTCATCTCACTCCGAAGCCCATGTTATAAATCAACTCACTCTTTGACCCTTTGCCTCTGAATAATAATAATTAAAAAATCCTTATTAAAGAAGCTGTTGTGTTTGGAGCACTTCCTCAACACAAACTCCAAACTGGAAAAGCATGGTAGGTGTTCTGAGAATGAAATCTGATATTCTTACAGAGGAAGTCCTCTTAATTCCAGTTGTGCCTATTTATAGCAAAAGACAGTCTCAAGGCTCATTGCCAGGCTCAAGCCTAGGTTTCCAAAGTGAAAGGAATTCCAAACAAGGAATAGATGGGCCACAAAAACTTCTCTGACAGTGCCTGGTACTTTCTCAAACACGGCTCCAAGACTCCCTTACTCCAGCCAAAGCTCTGTGTCCTCAACATCCTAGACGATCAACTCCCTGAAGGCAGGGCTGTTTCTTTTTTATGTTTATATTATATTTTCAGTTATCTCCCAGAGAGAGGATATAAAATACTTCTTAGCTTACCTGCTGGATATATAATTTCTTTGTGCATTTATATTCCTTGTAAGATGAATTTCTAGTTTCAACTCTGTGACTTCTTACTTGTGTGATCTTTACCTCTCTGAACCTTGGTGTCTTGAAATAATCAGACTGGCCTCCCAGGATTGAGGCAGTGCTCAATAAACACAGATGAGTTTTCCGTCACTCTCCTATTTTACTCAAGTGTTCAATTTCCACCACAAATAATGGGGAAAAAAATCGGAGAAGGCGATGGCACCACACTCCAGTACTCTTGCCTGGGAAATCCCATGGACAGAGGAGCCTGGTAGGCTGCAGTCCATGGGGTCGTGAAGAGTCGGACACGACTGAGCAACTTCACTTTCACTTTCATGCACTGGAGAAGGAAATGGCAACCCACTCCAGTGTTCTTGCCTGGAAAATCCCAGGGACAGGGGAGCCTGGTGGGCTGCCGTCTATGGGGTCGCACAGAGTTGGACATGACTGAAGCGACTTAGCAGCACTTAGCAGCAGGCACCTTTTCCCTTCCCTTCCTGATAAAAACCTCTGAAACTACTCAATTTTCCCCTCACTTTGTGCCTGACTGGCTAGGCCTGGAGAGTCAAAGACCCTCAAGAAGCTCATCTGTGAATGAATTATTAATACCAGATGAGTACAGGGGATTTGACTGCCAATCAAGAGGAAGAAGAAATTAAGTGGATTTTCAGAAAACTGGGCTTGGTCTTTCACTTTTCAAAGGCTCAGCTAGAAATAATCTGAGCATACACACTGGGGAATCAGCACTGTTTCACCCTGAAACTCTTCCCCACCTGGTTTTAGTTTTAAAAGATGTATAAAATTACATTCCTTGGAAAGGTGAAGTTTAAACTCCACCAGGCTGTAATTGAACCCTTAATCATCTACAGTTACTACAAGTCAAGGGGAAAAGAAATCCTCAGTTACTCCCCCCAAATTGTAGGAAATTCATTTCCTCCAAGATTCCCATTCATTACCTTGAGGTCTGGATCCTGCCTCCTACCTTTATGAGGTTAAAAGACAAATAACGAGTAATAGGTATTTCTGAGATATTTTGATTGATATACCTGTTGATATTGCTGGGTAGGAACAATCATAAAGATCAGGGACCCCATGATAACTGGTTGTAAACACTACTTTGCCCTGGTTTAGAGTATTTTTTTTTCTTTTACTATCAAACTCTTTCCTGAAAACTGTGTTAGAATAAATTTTTGACCAAGCAAGGTTTTGAAAATAGATATAAGCCCATACATTAACATTTTTTAATTGAGCATTCCAATTGGGCTTTCTTCCAAGAAACTTGCACACATTTAAAAAAATCTTACTTTCCTTTATTTTAAAAGCAAGGTATTGTCACTATATTATAGTTCAGAATAGAGGAAGGAAAAAGTGATCTATACTTTCACTATCTCTAGATGGTGATTATTTTCTGCCTTGTTCTATATATATCCTGTGAATTTTTCTCCTTTTTCCCCAATATTATATAGTGGTATATGTAGTAATTTAAAATCTGTTTTCCTCCTCTATACTGTGGACATCTTTTCATATCAGGAAATATCCTTTATTATTAATATCCTATATTGTTA
>SJYT01025636.1:50076-80612 GCA_006410635.1 Cephalophus harveyi | reverse complement strand
AAACTCAGTTGTTTTGAATATACTTGTAGTAAAGCTTCTATACATCTTCATTGTGTAAACTAATTTTGCTGAAAAGATGAAATTACACAATTCTTAAATTTCTCTCATTCTGGAGGTATCTTTTATGAATACTAATAATAACCATTTATTGAATGCCTATTACATGTCAGCCACAAGCTAAATTCTTATATACATTATTTCTCATATTTATAAAAATCTGTAAAGTAGGTATAAAATATTTCTCTCAGAGTACCAAAGTACTAAAGAAAAAGACTTTTTGGGAAAAGACAAAAGAAAAAAAACAAAACAAAACAAAAACGTGAACAAAGGAGGAAAAAAAAAAAGAAAAAGAACAAAACCAACTTGTAGAGTAATTGTTGTTGGGTTGGCTTCCAGACAAGCAGCAAAACAGTCTTTTCAAGATCATAACATGCATCATATCCGAGCACTGCATGTTGATCATGATCCCATATCAGCCAATTTCCTTAAGGTTGATTAAATTTGTCACCACTAGAAATTATGTGAAATGATCAATTCTGTTTACTATTGCAACTCTGTTCTAAAGTTCAAAAGATACTGGATTTCCTCTTCAAGCAAGTACCTTCTGGTGTATCTGAAAATCTGACTAAGTCATACATATTACTCACACAGAAAGAAGAGATGTGGCAGCGAATATTGAAATACCAACATTGAAAGCTGGAGAAGGAAATGGCAACCCACTCCAGTATTCTTGTCTGGAGAATCCCATGGACAGAGGAACCTAGCAGGCTACAGTCCATGGGGTCGCAAGAGTCAGACATGACTTAGCGACTAAAAGAGAGAGAGAGAGAACCCTGAAAGCATGATTTTTTCCTTCCTCCTTCCCAGAATGCAGGTGAAATACTTCCTACCAGAAATTGCCAAGAACAGTGTTGCTTGGGTCATGAAAGATAGCCTGGCTAATTTAGTCTCAAAAACACGTTACCTGGTTCTAACAGCAAGTTTTAAGGGGTAACAGTAGGTCAAAATGAAAGGTCTTGGGATTTTTTGAGTTTTTCTTAAAAGCATATTTATTCAGCATGCAGGTGTTCTTTTTTGGCCTCACTGGAGATTCAAAGTCAAGGTGTGGCAAACTTTTCCTGTAAATGGCCAGAGAATAAACACAAAGCTTTATTGACCGTCAAGTCTGTTACAACCACTGAATACTACACAAAAGAAGCCACAGACCACACACACGTGAAGAAGCACGGCTGTGTTCCAGGAAAGTGTTAACTTATGAACACGGGAATCTGAGCTCCATATCACTTTCAGATCTTCCTCCTTTTTTAAAAATGTATAAGTATAAAAACTATTCTCAGCTTGAGGGGCTGACAAAAGCAGGTGGTCAGCCAGATTTGGTCCATGGGCCATACAACCCATTCCTGTTCTACATCATATTCATCTATTTGAGGAAGAGGAAATCGTAAGTTAAATAAGACACTGGCTTCCAACTTTTCAAATAAGGCTATATTTTCCACAGTCCCAGTTTCTCTTCCCTTATATTGTTTTGAAACAGGGTCTTTGAAAGATCTGCTAAGAACTCAAGGTGGTAACAAGCAAAGGGCAGACAGAACACGTGACTGTAGATATGTCTTCAATTAATCAAAATTTTATATAAATGTGTTTTTCAATCGACTGGGATTTTAGAATACACACACGGGAAGGAAACAATAGAAGAAAAGGCAAATAAGAGAAATGTAGAAAGGAAGAGAAACAGCCAGAGTGAAGGCAGCGTCCTATGGGGAGAAAGAGGCAGAAGCCAGCACACAGCAGGGCGTCAACAGATCCATGCTGAAAACATGATGGCATTTACTTGATGACCACAGCTTGCAATTCACTGGGCAGAAGCTTTGAAAGCAAACAAGAGCATGCTATAATCCATCTTTCAAATGATTATTTTAATTAGGCATGGTAGATGGTTCTCTGAATGCCCTTATCCTTAAACCTCTAGGGAAGAAATTATTCTCTGGGCTGGACTGGCTACAGGCCAGATGGTATCAGGTTAAGAACCATGGCCAAAGACTAACTTCCCTCCCTGTTATAAACCTGCACATCCTAGACTCAAACAGCTAGTACTGATGAAGCATTACGCGACCTGAACTATAAAACTTATAATGTGTTTACCGTGAGAAGTAAGGAAATAGATTAGTCCTTTTAAGGAATATTTTCAATTAAAAAGAAAAAAAAGAAATAAAGGGAATGCTGTGCTTAGCTCAAAAAGAATACAGAAATTAAATAAGTGTACGTATTTTATTTCCCAAGCATCTTGAGGATTTTCTGCAGCTTTCCTTCATTCAAGTATTTCCAGCCATAAAAGAGGAGAAAAAATACGGGCGAGTATCATCAGTAATTTCAAGTTTGAACACCTGAGTCTTTAAAAGGACCCCCTCTGCTAATCTATAGCACTCTACCATCTCTAAATACCATTTATCATATTTGAAACTATCTTACTCAATGTCTGTCTTTTCTGGACTTTTGGCCTTGTTAAAATAGTACAGTACCATGGCTTCTGAGTTGGCTCTGCTACTCATCAGCTGTATGTTCTCTGCAAGTGTCTAACTGTGCTTTTGTCTAATCATCTAAAGAGAGGGCTAAAAAGAGCACCTCCTCAGAGGGTCAGTGTGAAGAGTAAGTGAGCTGTCCCACAGGATACCTAGCGTACAGCAAGTGCTCAAGCATATATTAAGTAAAGAGCTGTTGAATGAGTTGAGTGATTCTACTGTTTTGGGGTTGGTTTGTTTTTTGGGGCTGTGCCATGCAGCTTGTGGGATCTTAGTCCCCTGACCAGGAACCGAACCTGGGCCCTTGAACACTAAGAGCAAGGAATCCTAATGACTGGACCTCCAGGGAATTCCCAGATTCTGCTGTTCTGTGGGGAAGGGAAGAAAAGGCTGACTATTACAGAAGATAAATGGAAGTTCCATGTCCATATACAGGATCCCAGAATACAGTTCATCAATTTTTGGTGGTGAGCAGGTAATAGGAGCGATAGATAGAAGTAGAAATACAATGTTGTTTTACTCATGAAACTTAGATGTTATAATCCAGTGTTATTAAAAAAAAAAACCACCACCACCACCACACACACACAATTCAGAATCATCCTCTGGCCCAAAGCGGTGGTCAGACTGCTTTCCCCAAATGTTTTCCTTCCTTTTCTCTTTTTAAAATCAGCCCTTTACACCCAGGAGGTTAGAGAATTCAGGGAAGGTATGGACTGAATATGATCCATGTCTGAAAAGACTGATGTTCTTTATTTAGACTGAGCCTGAAATATATTAACTAGAACAAAACCCTTACACGTCTTCAGTTTTCCCCCCAGCTCTTTCACTTGGCATCTTAAGTGTTAGTTACTCAGCTGTGTTTGACTCTGTGACTCCACGGACTGCAGCCCGCCAGGCTTCTCTGTCCATGGGATTCTTCAGGCAAGAATACTGGAGTGGGTAGCCATTCTCTTTTCCAGGGGATCTTCCCGGCCCAGGGATCGATCCTGAGTCTCCCGCATTGCAGGCAGATTCTTTACTGTCTGAGCCACCAGGGAAGAAGCCCTAGACATCTTAAGTGAATGTGAAAAGTGAAAGCCGTTCAGACTCTTTGCGATCCCATGGACTATACAGCCCATGGAATTCTCTAGGCAAGAATACTGGAGTGGGTAGCCTTTACCTTCCCCAGGGGATCTTCTCAACCCAGGGATCGAACCCAGGTCTCCCGCATTGCAGGCGGATTCTTTACCAGCTGAGCCACAAGGGAAACCCTTTAAAGTACCTATAATTGAGTTTTTCTCATAAAAGTCTTTGGAGGGCAACATCATTTTAATTAAAAAATGGAAAACAGAAACATAAGGGAACTAGCTTTTAAGGTTCCCAATTCTTTAACTGAGGTTGAGTAGCTAAGCAGTGGCTAAAACTTGGGGTTTTGCTGTTAAGAGTTCCATTCTACTGCTAAATTTTCTTATTAGTAAAGTGAGGGAAAGTGAAGTCGCTCAGTCGTGTCTGACTCTTTGTGACTCCATGGACTGTAGCCTACCAGGCTCCTCCGTCCATGGGATTTTCCAAGCAAGAGTACTGGAGTGGGGTGCCATTGCCTTCTCCAGGGGATCTTCCCGACCCAGGGGTTGAACCCGCACTGTAGGCAGATGCTTTACCGTCTGAGCCACCAGGGAAGGGCGATGAGGGAAGAGAATGGCTGCTATCTCATATGAGAATATACGTAGAGCGCCTGACACTTAGGAAAGTGAAAGGTTTTAAACGAGTCTGGTGACTCAGACAGTCAAGTGTCTGCCGCGATGCGGGAGACCTGGGTTCAATCCCTGAGTCAAGAAGATCCCCTGGAGAAGGAAATGGCAACCCACTCCAGTATTCTTGCCTGGAAAATTCCATGGATGGAGGAGCCTGGTGGGCTACAGTCCATGGGGTTGCAAAGAGTCGGACACGACTGAGCAACTTCACTAAACGAGGGAAGAGAATAGTTATTATCTCCTATGCAAAAATATGTAGAGTGCCTGACACTTAGGAAGTGTTCAGTAAACAGTAGCCATTATTATGATCAGAACTGTAAGGTAATTATTGACAGTACATAGGAATAAACTTTCTATTAAGTGAATTACCTTCTGGGACCTGCACACCACAGAGAAGCATCAAGACTAACAACCTGCTCGGGGATTCTGTCCCTGGAGGAGAAACAGACCACATCTGGGGAGATAAGTCAGAGTCCTAAACTTTCTTGGACTTTCACACTTTTGGTCCATAAATTTTAATTTCCTGTATAATTACTAAGCTGTTGTTAATGTTTTTATTGTGTTGTCCCCAATAAATAATATTTTAATAATTTACAGTTTAAAGTTTCAAAAGTACATTCATAAAAATGTTCTCATTTGATACTCAAAACTTTGGAAGCTAGATAGTATGGTAAGATGACGGTCAATATCTAGATGAGGAATTGACTCTGGAGATTGAGAGATTTCCCCAGGTGACCCAGGTGGTAACTGATGCTACTGAGGTCTCAATTCAGATCTTTGAATTTTAGATTCCACCCTCATTTTGCTATCTATACAATCTTATCATCCATGCATATTTACAACTAGGCAAGGCTGGTATCTAATTTTCATTATCTGATATTTTAGGACAGACCTGTTATTGCCAGTAACTTCAAGGCTAATCTACTGAAATGTCAGGGCAAATGTTTGGGGCTCAGGTGTCTTCACAAGTCTCAGAGTATAGACAAAGGTCCAAAAAGAGTGGAAGAATGATGTGTGTTAACAGAGATCTGACACATACTTCCTTCTTTCTACTGTGACCTCTAACTGCTCTTTCCACACTTTCATAAACAAGGGAGATTCCTTATTAAGTACAATATATTACTTTGACAATTACAATCCCTTTATCGATAACATAAACCCAGATAGTCTATCTGTAATGAGGACATGTATGAGGAACAAGTCTACACCCTAAAATCAATCATTTGAGTTGTAACAAACTTTATAAAACAAACTGTAAACAGAAAAGTGTCTCCATTAATGTAAACTTTATCTCACTCCTTCCTTTTTCTTTCAACAAATATTTTTGCAAACCTACTAGGCACTTAATTCTGAACTTACTACCATGATCAAGGACACAATCCTCTGCTTTCAGAAGCTCTCCTGGTCTAACAAAGGTGATTATAATTTATATTTATAGTACTGTGTAATAAACATTATGATAGAGGCCGGCACAGATTGTCAGGCAGAAACAGAGAAGAGGGGCTCACTTTTTCTGGTTACAATAGTTTTCAGGGAAGTGTTTTCTGACATCTTCTTACAAAACAGACTTTGAATCCAATCTTCATCATATTTATCAACATTAAAAAATTTTTCTTCTTCAAAGTTGACCAGGTGATCAATGACTTTGTCTTTTACAGTGTGCAAGTTATACCATGAGGTGGGTTCAATAACCTATTTAATTATAAAAAATGACATAAATGCCAACTTCTACAGACTTGTCATTGCTTGAGTTAATCTATGACCACTGATGGATTTAACTCAGATTAATTATTAAATAAGTTACAAAGTATTCCCCATCTGATCGACTGTAACAACTGAAATAAACAAAGCAGTCCCCTGATTCTGCTTATTTTCACGCATTCTCCCAAAGGGATTTATTCTGTTGACATGACTCTTAATTATAATCACGCATGTCTTTGTAACCCACCTGCATTATTTCATTACGGAGTGAACGCACCGGCTTTAAAGAAAAACTAGTCTTGCCTGAGGGTATGGTCATATTTACGTTCCTAAGACTAATTATCAGCAAAATCATAACGGGACAGTTTGGGCTTTTATTTTCCACTGCTTCTCTAGGAAGCAGCCCTCTGGAGTGGTCTTATCCAGGAGTTCTTGACAGAAGCTATAGAGTCCTTTGTGGTCTCTCAGGTTCTACTGATGCTTGACAAGTTCCTCCTTTTGTGTATGCATTTCAGAGAGCCCTAGGGCTTCCCTGATGGCTCAGGCAGTAAAGAATCGGCCTGCAATGCAGGAAACCTGGGTTCAGACTCTGGTTCTGGAAGCTCAATCCCCGGGTTGGGAAGATCTCCTGGAGTTAGAGAATGACTACTCCAGTATTCTTGCCTGGAGAGTTCCACGGACAGAAAAGCCTAGTAGGCTACAGCCCATAGGGCTGCAAAGAGTACCACAGGAACTGCGACCAACACCTTCACTTTCTGGAAACAGCTCTAGGATGGGGGAAATGATTTGCAAAGTCACTTCAAGGCTGAACCTAGTTCACAGGTGTGGGTGATTTTTCCACTCTGAGCTTCAGTTTTCCTGGCTGTAAAGGGATAGAGAATGCCATTCTCCTTGTGGAGCTGTTAGAGGATGGCACTGGATAATGCTTTTAAAGTATTTGGCTGTGGCAAGCACTCGGTAAATTCTATTTAATAAATTCTCGCTTTGGCTTTCCTATCAGTGTCACATCTCTAAGTCTTACATTTTTTAAAAAAAGGTGACAGAGCCCAGGCAAAATTTTGTTTATATGTATGATTTTCAGAGGAAAAGGTGCACAGCTTTCATTAGATTCTTAAAAAGACTTCTGTCTAAAAAGTAGTGATGTGCAGAATCAAGAAAAAGAACTTAAAGAGTGAACACTGTTCTGTGAGCACGAAAAACAACTCACATTAAGTCCAAAGATCATGTTTATTCCCAAAGAACTTCCACAGATTTCCTACCAGAGTGTCACCAAACTTCTGACATTGTCCTCATGGTCCTCTATTTTCCCACCAGGATTTCAGGGTGAAGAGGAGAGGATCCTGTCCACCTTCCCTTCCAGAAAAAGACAACTGACTATCAAAGAGGCAGACTGCATAATTTTTATATGGGCAAGTTTTAGGATCAGCCAAAAACCCAGACTTAAAATCTGACTCCGTTTCTTATAAACTGTGTGACAAAGTAATTTAGCCTCTTGAGTATCAGATTCTTCAAGAATATCGTCTCTCCTGATTTGGGAAAATAACTCTCCAAGGTACAGAAGTGACAATTTAAGATTTCTGCAATTCTTTTGATGTTCTGGGAATGGAACTAAAGACAAAGATTGCTGGAAAAGGAAATAGGGACATGTTGGATCAGTGGACAAGGCTGTCATCACAAACTGATGAGTCCAGTGCAGCGGTCCTCAACCTTTTTAGCACCAAGGGCCAGTTTCCTGGAAGACAATGTTTCCAGCACGGAGGCAGGGGTAGGGGTGGACGGGCTGGCTCATGTGCATTACCCTCACTGTACACTTTATTTCCAGTATTATTACATCAGTTCCACCTCAGAGTCTGGGGACCCCTGCAGTACAGAGTTCTTTGTGGGGTGCTGGAAAAGCCCATCCAGCCCCCTAAAATTTTCACTATGTCATTCTGTCTGAAATTCTGTCCTTAGAAAGAATTCCGTTGGATCACTAAGAACCCCCGGGAGGGAACCAGTGTTCCTGAGAGGTTTACAGCCTCTCTTTATGAACCACCCCATCTCCCGCAAGGAGTTAGCCAATAACGGTTCGAGGAGATAGCCCTCTCAAGGGTGCCAGTCCCTTCATGGGGGAACAAATTGAGCCACACAATTTCTGTCTTCAAGACTGGGGAGGCCCTGGTAGGTGGGGAACTCACGATTCCTAGGGAGGGCCAAAGCCAGGATGCCGATGTTCCTAGAACAAAGGAAGGAGAGTGGAGGGGCCAGAGAGAGGCGGAAAGTGAAGCTGGAAAGAGATTCAGGAAGGATGCCCCAAAGAGCCTTCTTCCGCAACCGTGTAGGGAACCTGTGGCGAAACCGCGCCGGTCTGTTGCGGGGTTCAGCAGGACAAAGTGGCCGGGGCGGGGAGCAGGAGGGCTTCCTTCCAGCTCGGCAGGACCCGGGCTTACTCCGAGGGTGGGCGAGGGCGGGGCGGCGGAGCTGGCCTCGGGTGGGGCTGGAAGGGAGTGGGGCGAAGACGCCAACTTCCCGCGCGCCCCGGGCGTGGCGGGCAGGTTTGGGCCCCGATTCCACCAGCCGCGGCCGCCAGTCGCTCGTGCACGCCACGAGATAACGAGCGGAAGCGCTGGCACAGGGCCTGGCATCTGGCAGCCGCTGGATAGCGCGAGTCCCTGCTCTGGCTGTGGGCACCGGAGACACGCCCTCGACGCCGCGCCCCGGCCGTGCGGGGCCCTGGGCGTGCACTCTGCACGCTCACATCCCTAACCGTTCCCCCCAGCCTGGGAAGCAGGGCTCATCATTCTCCGCGTACAACGGGCGAGACGTCGGCTGTGAGCAAGTCACTCGGCTGTGGGACCTCGGAGACATTCCTGGGGCCCCTGGGCTGGGGCTCTTCCCGAAAGGGGGTGAAGGGGACGGCGGGCGACCCCACGGGCCTCGCCAGGGGCACGGGGCTCACCCTTGAAGGAATCGGGAAGCCGCCGAGCTTGGGTGTCCACTGCTGGCCGCTTGTCAGACATGCCGCCCGAACCAGCGCCGCTACTCTCGCGTCGAAGTCGCCGGAGCCTGAGGTGGAGCTGGGAAGAATGCCCGGAGACGGCCCGGGAGCCCGAGACCCAGGCAGCAGTCCCGCCCCCTCTCCGCGGTCCCGCCAATCGCCGCCCAAGACCGAGGAGGACCCGCCCCCCGCCGCCGCCCGCCCCTCCCGCGGGGCCTCTTCTCCCGCCCTCCCAGCTCGCCGCGGGCTGAGGGGCGTGGCCTGGGGGCGCGGCGCCCCTGCGGCCGGGGTCCGGGCCGGGGGCAGCGCCGGAAGGGGGGCGTCGCCGGAAACGAAGGGCGGAGGCCCCCGGGCGGGAGCGGCGGCCGGAGAGACGCGGGAAGGGGCTGAGAGGATGGCCCGAGGGCAGGCTATGGAGAAAGGCTCTGAAACGGCTTCCCTCTGGGCGAACGAATGGGAAGAAGCTGGTGCCCTCCCCGGGCGGGTGCGGTCCAGGTGGGGCAGGCGGCAGGGGGGCCCGCGTCCAGGGCGAGCGCACCGACGCCCGCCGGGCCGGAGCGCCCGCGGTCCGAGGGGAGGAGAGCGCGGCGGCCCGCCTCGCGCCAGAGGCGGGAGCTCGAGTGAGGCGCCCCTTATGGAAAGAAAGTCCCTTCCCCGCCGTGGTCGGGCAGGGCACCCCCTGCTGGGGACCGAGCGCGCCCGGGGGCGCCGCGGGCCGCCCTCCCGGAGGGGACACAGGGGACCGGCGAGGGAACAAAGCGCCCGTTACGCGGGGCCAGGGCGCGCGCCGAGGGCTCGGGAGCCCCGAGGGGAGCGCCTCTAGATGCCGGGCGAGGGCAAGCCTCGGTAAGGAGGCGGCACTGACAGAGGCGAGAAGGCGCCCCCCGCCTGGGAAGGCGGCCAGGCGCGGGGCGCGGTCGCTGAGCGAATCCCAGGCGGAGAGGAAAGCGCTAGCCAGAGGATCCCCACCTCCAGCTTTCTGCTGCGTGGTGCGGAAACCTCACGGTGGAAAACCAGACTTGTCCGGATGCAAGCAATTCAAAGTATGGCGAGGTGCACGAGCAGATGCCCTTTAAAAAAACATTTCATCTGGAAATAAATAACAGATTCTCCGCAAGTTGCAACGACAGTAGCGAGAGCTTATGTGTCCACTCTATCTAGTTCCCTCTCATAGTTAAACCTTATCTGTAGTACAAAGCTAAATTGACAGTGGCACGCGAAATGTGTATCCTGTGCCATTTGACCGCATGCCTACACCGTTACAGTCAAGCTGCAGGGCTGTTCATCGGCCTGCCCTTAGAATATCCAACACTGTGGTGTTTGGGTAGTTGATACGGTAGACTTTCTAGTTTTAGCTCTGGAGCCCCATTGTTGTCAGGGTAGACAGTGGACCACACACAGTTGTGAGGGTGTTGAGTGGCCGATCATGGTTGCTTTGGGGTGCAGGCACCAGCGCATGGTACAAGCCTAAGGCAGAACTCTCGAGTTTATCTCCAGTCACCTCGGGAAAGAACTGTTGATACTCGTGGGAGTGGCGTACTGCTTGTGAAGTGGCTGGGTTTATAAGGCTTCTGGAGAAGATAAGGAGGGGAGTATGGCAATTTAAGGCTCCTTTCCCTTTAAATCATCCTTGAGAAAGTCCACAGCTTCATATTTTCCATTCCGCAACAAATAAGCCCCAGAGGCATGAGCTTCCTGTTTATGCCATGGTTCCCAGGAATAAGGAGTGAATGCACAAGCAGCTGATTAAAACCTTTAATAAAGGAGGGCTTGATTACAAACTGTACATGGTGGGAAAGTAGCTTTCATGTTTGCTGGAAAGGGAAATAGTTCAGAATGAATTTCATGTTTGTACTACTACTCCTGCTGCCTTGATTCAAATCTCAAGGCAATCCCAACAGCCTCACTTCTGGAGGCTTAGAAAAGCGGCTTCTCCCTTTGGGACAAAGACTTCGGTAAACACTTGTTGGCCCTGGCTTCAGATTGCATCAGTATGGGAGCTAATTCCAGGCCCCAAACTGAG
This sequence comes from Cephalophus harveyi, assembly GCA_006410635.1. Lineage (NCBI taxonomy): Eukaryota > Metazoa > Chordata > Mammalia > Artiodactyla > Bovidae > Cephalophus > Cephalophus harveyi. Next base: position 69,656 of record SJYT01025636.1, on the reverse strand, counting down.
AACAAGCTTTGACTTGATTTTTAAATTACTTTCAAAGTAGATGGGAATTTCCAGATTTAAGAGTTTAAAATGCTGAATTTTATTTGCCCATGAAGCTATTGTATTCTGGCTTTCTCATGCATATTCTCTATAAATTTATTGATTAAACATACTTTAGGACTTTCTGGTGGTCCAGTGGTTAGCAATCCACCTGTCAATGCAGAGGATGAGGGTTTGATCCCTAATCTGGAAAGATTCCACATGGCATGGAGCAACTGAACCCGTGGGCCACAACTACTGAAGTCATGTTCTAGAGCCTGAACACGTCAATGAAGAGTAGCTCGCACTTACTGCAACTAGAGAAAGCCTGCGTGCAGCAACAAAGACCCAGTGCAGCCAAAAATTAATAAACAAAATTTAAAACATACTTTGAAAATAAATACTGTTGTGTCATCCTCTCTCTTTGAGGGAATTTCAGTAATGATTTGGTCTCCCTGGTGGTTCAGATGGTAAAGAATCCACCTGCAATTCGGGAGATCTGGGTTCCATCCCTGGGTTGGGATGATCCCCTGGAGAAGGGCTTTGCAACCCGTTCCAGTACCCTTGCCTGGAGAATCCACATGGACAGGGGAGCCTGGCAGGCTACCGTCCATGGGGTCACAGAGTTGGACACGACTAAGTGACTTTCACTTCAGTAATGATTAGAAGTTAGAATGTTTTTTTGAGAACTTTATGCTCTAAAATCTGAGACTTATTATATAAAATTACAAATTGAGAGAAAGAATTATTTATAGTATTATTGCCTCTAACAGAACTGTTATCATTTTGCTGATTTTTTCCTCTAGCTGTTATTTAAAGGATATGCTGTGCTATGCTTAGTTGCTGTCTTTTCTGACTTTGCAAACTCACAGACTGTAGCCCACCAGGCACCTCTGTCTATGGGGATTCTCTAGGCAAGAATACTGGAGTGGGTTGCCGTGCCCTCCTCCAGGGGATCTTCCCAACCTAGGGATCAAACCCAGCTGTCGCAAATTGCAGGGGAATTCTTTACCATCTGAGCCACCAGGGAAGCCCAATTTAAAGGATGCTGCCACTGCTGCTGCTGAGTCGCTTCAGTCGTGTCCAACTCTGTGCGACCCCGTAGATGGCAGCCCACCAGGCTGCCCTGTCCCTGGGATTCTCCAGGCAAGAGTACTGGAGTGGGGTGCCATCGGATTTGCATATAATTTAAAATCTGAGTATTCATTCCATATTTCTTTTATTTTGCTGTTATTTTCCTAGCATCTTCAGGGTACCACATGAAGTATCGTTTGATGGTAATAGTGATGACATTAAGACATGGATATGGGTTTAAGACAGACATGCACTGTGAATTTATAACTGAATATGTAAGAAGGCAATTTAATTAGTGTTTTTTGTGTGTCCACCTAAAAAGCACTTGAAGAACAGCAGAAAAAAGTCCTTATTTATTTTCCCTTTAAATTATGATTCCAGGCTGTTCACAATGCCTGTGGTGAAATCAGCTAACCAAATGCTTATGTGAGAATAGTATTGCCAGCAAGCTGTATCTGTTTGTGGAATTTTCCCCAGGAGTGGTCTAGCAAGCTTGATCTGTTTCTCTGTGTGGACTAATTCACATTTATTATATTACAGTAGTATTTTTGTCTTCTTGACTCTTCTGTTCTTCAGGAAATTACTCCAGGAACTAAATCACAACAGGAGTTTCACCAGAGGACTTATTGTATATGGGCTGTGGCAGCAGACCAATTGCGCCATAGTACTTGGTAAGAGCACTGGCTGTTCATGTTCTCGGATCTTATGAAAATAGAAAACATCATTGGTATTTAGTAGAGTCATCTACGGCAAGAATTTTATTAATCTGCTTTATTAGTTCACAAAGCAGATATTTATCAAACACCTATTATGTGCCAGGCACTGTTCTAGGTGCTTGGAATATAACAATGAACAAAAAAGACAAAAATTCTTGCCTGCATGGAGCTTACTTTCTAATGTTCCTTTCCACATGTGTTAGTTTGCTCTTTGTGCGTACTCAGTCGGATCCTGCTCTTCAGCCCCCTTGACTACACCCTGCCAAGCTCTTCCTGTCCATGGGATTCTCCAGGCAAGAATACTGGAGTGGGTTGCCATTTCCTCCTGCAGGGGATCTTCCCAACCCAGGGACTGAACCCAAGTCTCTTGCATCTCCTGCATTAGCAGGCAGATTCTTTACCACTAGTGCCATCGGGGAAGCCTGTATTAGTTTGCTGGGGTTTACATAGTAAAGTGCAATGGACTGGATGGCTAAAACATCAGAACTGTATTTTTCTTACAGTTCTGGAAGTGAGAAGTCCAAGATCAAAGTTCAGCAGAGTTGGTTTCTTCTAAGGAGCCTGAGGGAAGCATCTGTCCCAGGTCTCTCCTCTTGACTTCTAGATCATTTTCTTTTTCGTGTGTTTTCGTGTTGTCTTCTCTCTGTATACTTCTGTGTCCAAATCCCCTCTTCCTATAAGGACACCAGTCATATTGGATTAGAGCCTCACCTAATGACCTCGTTTTAACTTAATTACCTCTTTAAAGACCCTACCTCCAAATACAGTCACATTCTCAGGTGCTGGGGGTTAGGATTTCAGCTGGTTTGGGGGGAACCCAGTTCAGCTTCTAATACCACATATGACTATGGTGTATCCAAATATTTCTCTTGTTTTCTCATATCCATATCTCTGAGGTATTCAAAGTCATTTATGTTCAAATGTACCAGGTAACACAATGTACCAGGTAACCTACTTATGAGTGATTTTTTTCTAGACATGATTTATTTTTATTAAATACTAAATGGAAAGTTCTTGGTTAGGAGGGATTACTCTGCTAGGAATGTTGCTCCATCTAGTGACTGCTATATTCAACTACTTTTGTCAAAGTTATAAAAATGAAAAATGGAGAATTATGTTGGAGAAGGGCTTCCCTTTTCAAAAGGTTATTATTCACAGGGCACTATGGAGTCATGGTAAAAAAATATTTCTTTCCACCATTGTATGCGGAAGGAAAGAGAGGTGTATATAATGACACTATTTTTAGTAATCTAGTAATATTAGTATCATCATTTACTATCACCACCAATTACTATTCATTTTTTTTATCCCCCGAGGAAACCGAGACTGGGTTTACTCCCTTGCCGAGATCTCACAAATTATAAGTACTGTTTCCCTCAAGTCTGTATGACTCCAGAGTTTAAGCTCTTAATCGTTCAGAATAAACAAGAGAAACGGAAGGACTCAAGCATTTCATAACTTAACGGCCGTGATGGACGACACATCTAAGCGCATCCCAATGGGTACTCACTGTGTCTCCTGTCTCGACATAGGCTCAATCTTTGTCTTGAAAGGCTGCTTTACTGCACAGTGTTTGCACGGTCACTGATACGTTGTGTCCGAATGTTTCTGTTTTAAGCGATGAATTTATAAAGGACACAGTCTACAACCAGGTCAGTCTCATATAGCTTATTGTATACCCTGAATTACATGGGACATTTAAAATAACTATTTAAAAGCTTGGAATTTTTGGTAGTTTTAAAGAATAGTTTTTGTTTCTCTATTATACAAGTTGAATGGGGCCGCTAAACTGCCTGGAGACATCAAGAACAGCTTCTGCAGAAAGGTGAGTGTAGTAAGACAAATACAAGTTAGAAAAGGATGCCTTTGGAATACAGAGGATGCCTCTGTAAATGCATGTGGGTATGTCGGAGCTTGATATTTTGGGGGGAAATGTATGTAATCAGATATGCAGGGATTGAAAGTGCTAAGAAATGATAATGGACTAAAAAGCATATGCCAGACTTAGAGGATAATTATAAAGCTGTAACTTATGAAGGGTCTTGACAAGAGGGATGGAATGAACCCCTCTTATCAAAAGATCACGTAACAGACAATCTGAATAGGCCTTCATCTATTAAAGAAATTAAATAAATAATAACCTTCTGAAACAGACAGTACTGGGCCCAGATGTGGTCCCTGGTGATTTCTACCAAACATTTAAGAAAGAAATTATACCAGTTCTCTACAATCTCTTCTATAAAATAGAAACAGAAGGAATACTTCCTAACTCATTCTATGAGACCAGCATTACTCTGATACCAAAATCAGACAAAGACATTACATAAAAGAAAACTACAGACCAGTGTTGTTCATGAAGATAGGTACAAAAGTTCTCAACAAAATGTAAGCAAATGTAATCCAACAACATATAAAAAGAATTATATGCAGTTACGTATGAAATGGTTCAGCATTTGAAAATCAGTGAGTATAATCTTTCACATCAACAGGATAAGAAAAGTCACATGATCCTATCAACAGATGCAGAAAAAGCATTTGACAGAATCCATTACTCATCATAAGAACTGAGTAAATAGAAAGGAATAGAGAAAGCTTCCTCAACTTGATAAAGAACATGTACAGAAAAGTTACAGTGAACGTCATACTTGGCAGTGAGACCGTAGGAGCTTTCCCACTAAGATCAGGAGCAAGGCAACTCCTTTCCAGTACCGTACTGAAGTCCTGAAAGTGAAAATGATAGTTGCTCAGGCGTGTCCGACTCTGCAACTCCTTGGACTGGAGCCCACCAGGCTCCTCTGTCCCTGGGATTCTCCAGGCAAGAACACTGGAGTGGGTTGCCATGCCCTTCTCCAGGGGATCTTCCCGACCCAGGTGTCAAATGCAGGTCTCCCTCATTGCAGGCAGATTCTTTACCACTTGAGCCACCCAGGAAGCTCCCAGCTAATGAAAAGGAGGAAGTGAAAAGTATACAGATTTGGAAGGGAGAAAATAAAACTGTCTTTGCAGAAGACATGATTGTCTGTGTAGAAAGTATATACTTTTACAACATTACATAAGGAAGCAAAAGAAACAAGGAAGTTAAAGAAAGGGCCCAGAACAAATAATTTCACATTTAATAATGGTGTTTTCTTATGTAGTCAACAATTAATATGTGAACATAAGGTTATTGAGTGATCCCAGCTTATCATTTGTGGCTAGCTGAGCATAAAATATCTTCTCACTATTCTTGAAATCTTTTTTCTTGGACTTTAAAGCATAATGGCTTGGGACTTCCCTGGTGATCCAGTGGCTAAGGTTCCGTGCTCCCAGTGCAAGGGGCCTAGGTCCAATCCCTGCTCAGGGAACCGGATCCCACATGCTACAACTAGGACTTGGCACAACCAAAGAAAATAAATATTTAAAAATAATAATAATGGTTTGAAGTTACTGGATACATCTTTGGAAATTTTATGGGTGCTATTTGTACACTGCATCTTTATTTTAAAAAACCTTTATTTAAGGAAGTTAGCAATAATCATTTCCACATGAGCCATTAAGGACTGCAGGCATAGTGTTGCAGGGTGTGATCACTGTGCCTATGCTCCCTATCTTTGTACAGTACAGTATTCCCAGGGGTCATGACAAGTATTCACTAGTGTTACCTTTTTCTTGCATATTGATTAATCTCCATTTATAGAACAGACACAAGTGAGCGGCATTTTAGCCACTGAAAAATGCTAGCTGCTGCTGCTGAGCCGCGTCAGCCGTGTCCGACTCTGTGCGACCCCATAGCCGGCAGCCCACCAGGCTCCCCTGTCCCTGGGATTCTCCAGGCAAGAACACTGGAGTGGGTTGCCATTTCCTTCTCCAGTGCAGGAAAGTGAAAAGTGAAAGTGAAGTCACTCAGTCGTGTCTGACTCTGCTGCTGCTGCTGCTGCTAAGTCGCTTCAGTCATGTCCAACTCTGTGCGACCCCAGAGACGGCAGCGTACCAGGCTCCCCTGTCCCTGGGATTCTCCAGGCAAGAACACTGGAGTGTGTTGCCATTTCCTTCTCCAATGCAGGAAAGTGAAAAGTGAAAGTGAAGTCACTCAGTCGTGTCTGACTCTACCATGTCTTAAATGCTTACTGTATGCCAGGAATGGTAGTATCTCCTTTAATCCTCATAAACACCTTGCCTGATAGTTTTCAACCCCATCCTCAATTGAGGAAGCTGGGATGGAAGATAATTTGGTCAGCGTCACTCTGGGAGACAGCACAGAGGAGTCGTGATGGCCACGGGCGCTCTGGCCCCTGCCTGGGTTAGAATCCTCGTTCCTCCGTCTCATAGCTCTCTGACCTGGGGCAAGTTATTTAACACCCTTAAGCTTCATTTTCCTCATCTTCAAAATGGAAGAGTAAGTGAGATAAGCCATGTAAAGTGCTCAGCACAATGCCTGGCACATAGTAAGCAACTTCGCATGTGTTGCTGCTGCTGCTGCTGCTAAGTTGCTTCAGTCGTGTCCGACTCTGTGGGATCCCATAGACGGCGGCCCACCAGGCTCCCCCGTCCCTGGGATTCTCCAGGTAAGAACACTGGAGTGGGTAATGCATGTGTTAGTGGTTACTAAAAGTAATTGTATATTATATAGACTTTATATACTAACTTTTATTATTACAATAAGCAAGCAATACCACAGATTTAAACTTGGGTCACTCTGATGCTAAAGCTCCCCCATTTCCCTCTAATCAGCACCATCTCCGTAAGTTTTTAGTCATTGTTGAAGACAGAACCGATTCTCTTTAAATTGCTTAGACTCCGTGAAAGAAGATGTGCCAGTTTGTCAGTTAGGACAGAGTAGATTATGTTGCCTTAAGGAGCATTGGAAAAGACCCTGATGCTGGGAAAGATTGAAGGCAGGGGGAGAAGGTGATGACAGAGGACGAGATGGTTGGGTAGCATCACTGACTCAGTTTTGAGCAAGTTCTGTGAGGTGGACAGGGAAGGACAGGGAAGCCTGGCATCCTGCAGTCTGTGGGGGTCTCAGAGTCAGACATGACTGAGGAACTGAACAACAGCAGCAGCAATGAGCAGCTTTCATATTTTCATGATTTTTCACAAAAGTCTTTCTTTCTTACTCCTGGGGTGACAGAGGCTTTTTCATCACGGCCAGCCAGGGATCTCAGCTGATGGAAGCTCCACCTTGACGTGTGCTTCCACCGTCACAAGGAAGGGAAAGGAGGTGTGACTTGTGCACTGTCTCTTGAAGCTTCTGCGTGAAAGGGACACATGCACTGCTATGTTTCATGGAAGGAAGCAAGTAACTTAGCCGGGTCCAGCTTCAGGCAAGCAGGGAAAAGTGTGGTTCTCTGGGTTTAGGAAAGAGAGAATTAGATAGACATCAGTGAGCAGCATTAAACGACTACTGATACCAATAATTTGAATTTTTTTTAGTTTCCTAAGTTGATATTTATATTTTCAATTTCTAAATCTGCCCCCACCCTTTCTTATGTATATAGGTCTTCCTTGACTTGTGATGGACTTATGTCCCAATGAACCTAAGTTGAAATCATAAGTTGAAAATATTGTAAGTCAAAAATGCATTTAGTGCACCTAACCCACAGAACATCATAGCAGAGCCTAGCCTACCTTAAGCGTGCTCAGAACACTTACATTAGCCTACTGTTGGGCTAAGTCATGTCACGCAAAGCCTATTTTATAATAAACTGTTGACTCTCTCGTGCAGTTTATTGACTTCTGTATTGACCGTGAGAAACAGCACAGTTGTGTGGGTATAGAATGGTTGTAAGTGTATCTGTTGTTTCCCCCTGTGATTGTGTGGCTTACTAGGAACTGTGGCTGCCCAGCATCAAGAGAGAATGCCATTGCTAGCCTAGGAAAAGGTCAAAATTCACAATTCAAAGTACAGTTTCTTCTGAAGGTGTATCCCTTTCACACCGTTCTAAAGTCAAAGTCCTAAGCTGAACCATTGTAAGTCAGGGATCATTTGTATAGGTGCTTCAGGAAAAAAGACTAAATATGGTTTCAGAGAAACACTTATCTTTCAGAGAGGTTATATCAGAACTGTCTGGAGACTTTTTCAAGATCATGTGCCCAGACCCCACCCAAGAAATGGAAATTTCTTAAGGTCAAGCTCTACGTGTGTATCTTTTGTAAAAGCTCCCCAGATGGTTCTAGTTTTCTCTCTGTTGTGACTATGCAATTGTAAACTCATACTTGTTTTCAAGGATTACGTGTAAGACAGATGGGAAGAAACAGCTGAAAGGGTCAGAAAGAGGAAGGTATCTCTGCAGAAATTACAACCTGGGTGTAGCAGAGTTCTTGGCTCAAGCTGAAACCTTGCTTACCTCACAAGTCAATGTATCTGACCTGTGGCATGCCTAGGTGACTTCAGGGTTCCATTTATAAAAGGGATCACCAATCCTCATGAGAAAGACCTCATTTTAAGTTTAGGAGCGGCTGTGCAGCACAGGAGCAGCCAAGAGGAACTACCCCATGTCCAAGGTTGGGGCGGCGGCCGAGAGGAGCTACCTAACATCCAAGGTCAGGGGCAGCGGCCAAGAGGAGCTACCTCACGTCCAAGGTCAGCAGTGACAGCTAAGAGGAGCTACGCCACGTCCAAGGTCAGGGGCGGCGCCAAGAGGAACTACCCCACGTCCAAGGTCAGGGGCGACGGCCGAGAGGAGCTACCTAACATCCAAGGTCAGGGGTGAAGGCCAAGAGGAGCTACCCCACGTCCAAGGTCAGGGGCGAAGGCCAAGAGGAGCTACCCCACGTCCAAGGTCAGGGGCGAAGGCCAAGAGGAGCTACCCCACGTCCAAGGTCAGGAGCAGCGGCCGAGAGGACCTACCCCGCGTCCAAGGTCTGGGCAGTGGCCAAGAGGAGCTACCTCACGTCCAAGGTCAGCAGTGACAGCTAAGAGGAGCTACCCCACGTCCAAGGTCAGGGGCGGCGCCAAGAGGAGCTACCCCACATCCAAGGTCAGGGGCGGTGGCCAAGAGGACCTACCCTACGTCCAAGGTCAGGGGTGGCGGCCGAGAGGAGCTACCCCACGTATGAGAAAGACCTCATTTTAAGTTTAGGAGCGGCTGTGCAGCACAGGAGCAGCCAAGAGGAACTACCCCATGTCCAAGGTCGGGGCGGCGGCCGAGAGGACCTACCCCACGTCCAAGGTCTGGGCAGTGGCCAAGAGGAGCTACCTCACGTCCAAGGTCAGCAGTGACAGCTAAGAGGAGCTATCCCACGTCCAAGGTCAGGGGCGGCGCCAAGAGGAGCTACCCCACATCCAAGGTCAGGGGCGGCGGCCAAGAGGAGGTACCCCACGTCCAAGGTAAGGAGCAGCGGCTGCACTTCGCTGGAGCAGCCGTGAAGAGATACCCCACGCCCAAGGTAAGAGAAACCCAAGTAAGATAGTAGGTGCTGAGAGAGGGCATCAGAGGGCAGACAGACTGAAACCACATTCACAGAAAACTAGCTAGTCTAATCACACTAGGACCACAGCCTTGTCTAACTCAATGAAACTAAGCCATGCCATGTGGGGCCATCCAAGATGGACAGGTCATGGTGGAGAGGTCTGACAGAATGTGGTCCACTGGAGAAGGGAATGGCAAACCACTTCAGTATTCTTGCCTTGAGAACCCCATGAACAGTATGAAAAGGCAAAAATATAGGATGCTGAAAGATGAACTCCCCAGGTTGGTAGGTACCCAATATGCTACTGGAGATCAGTTTAGAGAATTAAGGAACCAGAATGTGGTCCACTGGAGAAGGAAATGGCAAACCACTTCAGTATTCTTGCCTTGAGAACCCCATGAACAGTATGAAAAGGCAAAATGATAGGATACTGAAAGAGGAACTCCCCAGGTCAGTAGGTGCCCAATATGCTACTGGAGATCAGTGGAGAAATAACTCCAGAAAGAATAAAGGGATGGAGCCAAAGCAAAAACAATACCCAGCTGTGGATGTGACTGGTGATAGAAACAAGGTCCAATGCTGTAAAGAGCAATACTGCATAGGAACCTGGAATGTTAGGTCCATGAATCAGGCAAACTGGAAGTGGTCAAACAGGAGATGGCAAGAGTGAACGTCTACATTATAGGCAGCGAACTAAGATGGACTGGAATGGGTGAATTTAACTCAGATGACCATTATATTTTGAACTGTGGTGTTGGAGAAGAATCTTGAGAGTCCCTTGGACTGCAAGGAGATTCAACCAGTACATTCTGAAGGAGATCAACCCTGGGATTTCTTTGGAAGGAATGATGCTAAAGCTGAAACTCTAGTACTTTGGCCACCTCATGCGAAGAGTTGACTCATTGGAAAAGACTCTGATGCTGGGAGGGATTGGGGGCAGGAGGAGAAGGGGACGACTGAGGATGAGATGGCTGGATGGCATCATGGACTCGATGGACGTGAGTCTGAGTGAACCCCGAGAGATGGTGATGGACAGGGAGGGCTGGCATGCTGCGATTCATGGGGTCGCAAAGAGTTGGACACAACTGAGTGACTGAACTGAACTGTGGGCAGGAATCCCTTTGAAGAAATAGAGTAGCCATCATAGTCAACAAGAGAGTCCAAAATGCAGTACTTGGATGCAATCTCAAAAATGACAGAATGATCTCTGTTCATTTCTAAGGCAAACCATTCAATATCACCAAGTCTATGCCCCAACCAGTAACGCTGAAGAAGCTGAAGTTGGATGGCTCTATGAAGACCTACAAGACCTTCTAGAACTAACACCCCAAAAGACGTCCTTTTCATCATAGGGGACTGGAATGCAAAAGTAGGAAGTCAAGAAACACCTGGAGTAACAGGCATATAAAGGACAGAAATGGTATGGACCTAACAGAAGCAGAAGATATTAAGAAACGGTGGCAAGAATACACAGAAGAACTGTACAAAAAAGATCTTCACGACCCAGATAATCACAGTGGTGTGGTCACTCACATAGAGCCAGACCTCCTGGAATGCAAAGTCAAGTGGGCCTTAGGAAGCATCAGTATGAACAAAGCTAGTGGAGGTGATGGATTTCCAGTTGAGCTCTTTCAAATACTGAAAGATGATGCTGTAAAAGTGCTGCACTCAACATGCCAGCAAATTTGGAAAACTCAGCAGTGGTCACTGGACTGGAAAAGGTCTGTTTTCATTCCAATCACAAAGAAAGCTAATGCCAAAGAATGCTCAAACTACTGCATAATTGCACTCATCTCACATTGCTAGTAAAGTAATGCTCAAAATACTCCAAGCCAGGCTTCAGCAATACGTGAACCGTAAACTGTGAGATGTTCAAGCTGGTTTTAGAAAAGGCAGAGGAACCAGAGACCAAATTACCAACATCTGATGGATCATTGAAATAGCAAAAAAGTTCCAGAAAAACATCTATTTCTGCTTTATTGACTATGCCAAAGCCTTTGACTGTGTGGATCACAATAAACTGTGGAAAATTTTGAAAGAGATGGGAATACCAATCTGACCTGCCTCTTGAGAAATCTGAATGCAGGTCAGGAAGTAACAGTCAGAACCGGACATGGAATAACAGACTGGTTCAAAATAGGAAAAGGAGTGTGTCAAGGCTGTATATTGTAACCCTGTTTATTTAACTTATATGCAGATTATGCAGAGTACATCGGCTTCCTTGGTGGCTCAGAGGTTAAAGCGTCTGTCTGCAATGCAGGAGACCTGGGTTCAATCCCTGGGTTGGGAAGATCCCCTGGAGAAGGAAATGGCAACCCACTCCAGTATTCTTGCCTGGAGAATCCCATGGACGGAGGGGCCTGGTGGGCTACAGTCCACAGGGTCGCAAAGAGTCAGACATGACTGAGCGACTTCACTTCAGAGTACATCATGAGAAACGCTGGGCTGGAAGAAGCACAAGCTGGAATCAAGATTGCCTGGAGAAATATCAATAACCTCAGATATGCAGATGACACCACCTTTATGGCAGAAAGTGAAGACGAACTAAAGAGCCTCTTGATAAAAGTGAAAGAGGAGAGTGAAAAAATTGGCTTAAAGCTGAACACTCAGAAAACTAAGATCATGGCATCCGGTCCCATCACTTCATAGCAAATAGATGGAGAAACAGCGGAAACAGTGTTAGACTTTATTTTTCTGGGCTCCAAACTCACTGAAGATGGTGACTGCAGCCATGAATTAAAAGATGCTTATCCTTGGAAGGAAAATTATGACCATCCTAGATAGCATATTCAAAAGCAGAGACATTATTTTGTCAACAAAGGTCCGCCTAGTCAAGGCTATGGTTTTTCCAGTGGTCATGTATGGATGTGAGAGTTGGAGTGTGAAGAAAGCTGAGCGCCGAAGAATTGATGCTTTTGAACTGTGGTGTTGGAGAAGACTCTTGAGAGTCCCTTGGACTGCAGGGAGATCCAAACAGTCCATTCTAAAGGAGATCAGTCCTGGATGTTCATTGGTAGGACTGATGTTGAAGCTGAAACTCCAATACTTTGGCCACCTGATATAAAGAGCTGACTCATTTGAAAAGACCTTGATGCTGGGAAAGATTGAGGGCAGGAGAAAAAGGGGACGACAGAGGATGAGATGGTTGGATAGCATCACCGACTCAATGGACATGAGTTTGGGTAAGCTCTGGGATTTGGTGATGGACTGGAAGCGCGACGTGCTGTGCTTCATGGAGTCGCAAAGAGTTGTACACGACTGAGCGACTGAACTGAACTAAGTTTAGAGGCTTCTCCCTGCCCCAACTTTTTATTGAAGAAAAATTTAATCATAGAGAAGATTGAAAGTATTTCAGTTCAGTTGAATACAGTCGCTCAGTTGTGTCTGACTTCACGACCGCATGGACGCCAGCACACCAGGCTTCCCTGTCCATCACCAACTCCTGCAGCCTACTCAAGCTCATGTCCATTGAGTTGGTGATGCCATCCAACTTTCACATTCTCTGTTCTCCCCTTTTACTCTCACCTTCAATTTTTCCCAGCGTCAGGATCTTGTCAAAGGAGTCAGCCCTTCGCATCAGGTGGCCCAGGTATTGGAGTTTCAGTTTCAACCTCAGTCCTTCTAATGAACACCCAGGACTGATCTCCTTTAGGATGGACTTGTTGGATCTCCTTGCAGTCCAAGGGACCCTCAAGAGTCTTCTCCAATACCACAGTTCAAAAGCATCAATTTTCGGTGCTCAGCTTTCTTTATAGTCCAACTCTCACATCCCATACATGACCACTGGAAAAACCATAACCTTGACTAGACGGACCTTTGTTGGCAAAGTAATGTCTCTGCTTTTTAATATGATGTTTAGGTTGGTCATAGCTTTTCTTCCAAGGAGCAAGCATCTTTTAATTTCATGGCTTCAGTCATGAAATTAAAATCATACAGTGATTTTGGAACCCCCCAAAATAAAGTTTGTCACTGTTTCCACTGTTTTGCAATCTATTTGCCATGAAGTGATGGGACCAGATGCTATGATCTTAGTTTTATGAATGTTGAGTTTTAAGCCAACTTTTTAACTTTCATCAAGAGGCTCTTTAGTTCTTCTTCACTTTCTGCCGTAAGTGTGATGTCATCTGCATATCTGAGGTTATTGATATTTCTCCCGGCAGTCTTGATTCCAGCTTGTGCTTCATTCAGCCTGGCATTTCACATGATGTACTCTGCATATAGTTAAATAAGCATGGTGGCAATATACAGCCTCGACATACTCCATTCCCAATTTGGAACCAGTCTGCTGTTCCCTGTCCAGTTCTAACCATTTGGAAATAACTTTGTGACATACTTTTGCTTTCATTGTTATTCCTTACACACACTGCTCAGACTATCTTTTTTAATGTAAAAGTTACCATGTTTTTATAGAGTGGCAATGCAGTGATTAGTAAAAGCGTTTGGTTGCATCAGTGATTTATTTTTCCCCTTCAGTGAAATTACTCAGTTTTGTACTCAGTTAGCAGTCATTGAATTATTCTTAGCTCTATGTCAGATAGTTTATTCAGGTGATGAAATCATCAAGTCTTTTTTTGAGACCTTCTAGACCTTCCAAAGAGGTAGAAAGTTAATTGTTCCCTCAACAGTGCTAACGGGAGCGTTGGGCATGCACCATTTTGTGACTGCAAGGAAAGTGAGCAGCACCATGGTGGCATTTGGTGGATTTCATGTTCAGAAGAAGCCTCCTCTCAGGATCCATCATGGAATCCCTAATTTAGAAGCAGGTGAACCACAGCACCAACCAGAGAGCAAGTGAAGTACAGAAATAGGAGCAGAAGATGCTTTCTAAGCCTTGAGGTGGCCTTAGGCCGGTTATTGTTTTCTCTTCGGCATCCTTTCGCTTCTCTTGTCTGCCCCTCTTGTGCTTCACGGTGCTTGGTGCTCATTCCCACGATGCTCCAGTCCATCTGTGCTTGTCTTCTTCTGTCAAAGCTCTCTTTGATCCAGAATTATCTACATTCATCTTTTGGAGAGTCTCTGATATTAGGAAAAAATGTAACTCCATTGTATTGATTTGCCCTAATGAATACACGGGCTTCCCTGGTGGCTCAGATGGTAAGGAATCTGCCTGCAATGCAAGGGCCTACGGTTTGATCCCTGGGTTGGGAAGATCCCTTGGAGAAGGGAATGGCTACCCACTCCAGTATTTTTGCCAGGAGAACTCCATGGACAGAAGAACCAGGTGGGCTACAGTTCATGGGATCACAAACAGTCAGACATGACTGAGCGACTTTGAGAGAAAGAGAGAATGAATGTACGGATTATTAGTGGCCAGCCTCTTAATGTGTTCGGATATAATTGATACTTTAAAGAGGAATGCCTATTCAAATGAACTTAAATTTGAAAGAATTTCTTTCATTATTAGAATGTAAAAAAAAAATTCAGGCTGTTTTAAGAGGGCACATTTAGGGGGTAGAGGTGAAAGCAGTTTGGTTATTTTTTGGAGACCAGTTCTGTGGGTACTTAGACGCCTAAGCTGTTTGGTCTTTTCTGGTTTACTTCCCTGTGTGAAGAGCCTGTTATTTCTTAAGCTCTCAGTTCTTTCACAGTTTCTTTTGATGATCGTAATAGGGATGTTGACTTTATTGTAGGAGTTGTTTGAAAGGTCTTACTTGTATCTTGGTTACTAGGTTACTAGGTATCTTTGTTATTAGATCTCTGCCTCCAGAGACTTAGTTGAGGAGGGAAAACAGATGAAGAAAAATATGTAGTAAGTACTATAGTAAAGTTTCTTAGAGAAATTGACATTTGACTTAACTCAGCAAATATTAACTAGGTGCCTGCTGTGTGCCCAGCACAGCCTAGGTGCTGGGGATACAGTGATAAGTAGGACAGGCTTAGTCCCTCTCTCCATGGAGCTTACTGTCTAGTGGTTCCGGACAGTGGGCTGCAGGCAACATGCTGTCAGGGAAATGGTTACTACATAGAGGTCAGGCAAAACGCAGACTTGCTTTCACATTCCATCATGGTAAAGTGGCATTTCATATGAAATGGAAGAGTGCCTGATCAAGTTATCTTGTATGATTATATGGGGATATGTACTCACTGAGCAGGAAGTTCTGGGGAATCAGATAGCTGTTGCCATAGGTCAGTTTAAAGGGGAACAGGCATGATTGAACCATGATGGGTGCCTTTAATGGCATGGGGTAATTTAAAGCAAGCAGGTGACACATTCAGATTGCAGAAGTATTGCTTTAATGGAGTACAACTGAAAGCCTTTATGGGATAGGGCTGTGAAAAAAAAATCTCTTTTATAGCTTATAGTCATAGGGCTGAGATAACTGAAAGCCATATTCAGAGATTGATTCTGTGATTTGGTAAATTATGTTAGTACATTAATTCATATACTTTGCAAGGATTTTATATGAATGTCAGGTTAAGCTAGATTAGTGAATAGTGGGGTCTTAACAAATGGAATAGCAGCATATGAAAGCATCAAGGCTTAGAGAACCCCACACTCCTAGATTTATCCAAAATAGAATTCTCAGTTGTGGCACTGTTAACATTTTGGAATGGATTATTTTGTTGTGGGGGCTGCCCTGGGCATTGTGAGATGTTTAGCAGCATCCCTGGCCTCCACCTCCATCCCTGGCCAGTAGCACCCCATCCCTGAGACACAGCAGTCAAAAATGTCTCCAGATATTGCCAAATGCCCACCTCCACCCCAGGTGAGGCAAGGGAGGAAATTGCCTCTGGTTTGAGAAGCATTGGATAAGTGTTACCTGTTGTGTAAACCTGGCTTGATGAAACCATGACTCAGAGAGAAAACCGAGAAGTCGTCTCATGTTCCATCTCTCGCCATCATTTATCTAGTAATTCACACTTAACACTTGGTTAAAATCATATTAAACACTTTATAAAAGTAAAACAAATTGCAGTTCTGGAGTAAGTGTCCACTTGTCAGGGTAAAATGCATAGCTCACTTCACACTTGTTACAACTGAACATAAATACACACATGGAATTAGTAATATGAATTATTTAATATTACAAAGTGTTTCTCAGCTGCCATGCATCCTGGTGTTGAATAGTATGCTAATTAGTGAACATCACACTGGATATTCCAACTAGAATTTGAAGTGAAATTTAAAAAGTGGACATGCAACACTCTGAGACTTTAATATACAAGTATCTACTTCATCCATGCTCAGAGAGGATCTGTCCAACTGTTTAATTTGCAGTTTCTCTTACCAAAGTGCTTGTGCTGTTCCAGTTCCTTCCATAGCAAAGTCTGTGTGATAGCAGAAGCACAGCCCACCCGCCTACACAGGCTTCAGGGACAGTCGCCTTTTATTTAGAGGAGAACAGAGGACAAGAACAAGAGATGCAGAAAAACATCTCCCTGGAGCCCAAATTAAGTTAGTGTCACACCGGGGACCTGTTTCAGGTCACAGACTGCCCTGTGCCAGCACTGAGTGCTGGACCCTGACGGATATCGACGTCCATGCGTTCTTTTATGAGTTTACTCTCTCTCTCATACACAGGGGGCTCTCTAACAAGCGGGGCCCAGGTGACCACGTCGAAGGCTGGTATTGGGTCCTATCAGTCAGTATGTGCTGCCCTTTTTTCCAGTAGGGCACCTGCTCCACAGCTCTCCAGCCATTCTGCGCTTAAGTTTAGTCTTTGCAGAAAGAGTTCATGCCACGAGGGAGGGGGACGAGGGCTCTCGCTCCTCTCCATTTTATATTTTAAATCTTTCTTTTTATAAATGCTTTTATTTTTTAAATAATTGTATTGATTTATTTTGGCTGTGCTGGGTCTTCGTTGCTCCGCAGGCTTTTCTCTGGTTGCGGGGGGTGGCGGCTGCTCTCCAGTGCGCTTAAGTTTAGTCTTTGCAGAAAGAGTTCATGCCACGAGGGAGGGGGACGAGGGCTCTCGCTCCTCTCCGTTTTATATTTTAAATCTTTCTTTTTATAAATGCTTTTATTTTTTAAATAATTGTATTGATTTATTTTGGCTGTGCTGGGTCTTCGTTGCTCCGCAGGCTTTTCTCTGGTTGCGGGGGGTGGCGGCTGCTCTCCAGTTGCGGGGGGTGGGTTCTCACAGCGGTGGCTTTTCTTGTGTGGAGCACAGACTCTAGGGAGCACGGGCCTCAGTAGTTGGGGCTCCCAGGATCTGGAGCACAGGCTCAGTAGTTGTGGTGCTGAGTTACTCCTCGGCACATCCTGGCAAGCAGGTTCTTTACTGCTGAGCCACCAGGGAAGCCGTTGAAATTACAAAAAACTTGCAAAGATAGTATAGATTTCCTGTACACTCTTCCCCAGGCTTCCCTGAAAGGTAACATCTTCCATAATCAAGCTGCATTTACCAGAACTAAGACATTAACATGAGTACAACACTGTTAACAAAATCACAAACTCTATTTGGCTTTCCCCAGTTTATTTTTGCTGATGCCCTTTCTCTGTTTCAGAATGTTACACTGCATTCAATCATCATGATCCTTTAGTCTCCAAGCTGTGATAGTTTTTTCTTGGCTTTTCTTGTCTTTAGTGCCCTTGGCAGTTTTGAAGAGTTCAGTTCAGTTCAGTTGCTCAGTCATATCCAGCTATTTGCGACCCTATGGACTGCAGCACGCCAGGCCTCCCTGTCCATCACCAACTTCCGGAGTTTACCCAAACTCATGTCCATTGAGTCAGTGATGCCATTCAACCATCTCATCCTCTGTCGTCCCCTTCTCCTCCTGCCCTCAGTCTTTCCCAGCATCAGGGTCTTTTCAAATGAGTCAGCTCTTTGCTTCAGGTGGCCAAAGTATTGGAGTTTCAGCTTCAACATCAGTCCTTCCAATGAACACCCACGACTGATCTCCTTTAAAGTGGATTGGTTGGATCTCCTTGCAGTCCAAGGGACCCTCAAGAGTCTTCTCCAACACCACAGTTCAAAAGCAACAATTATTCAGTGCTCAGCTTTCTTTATATTCCAACTCTCACATCCATACATGACCACTGGAAAAACCATAGCCTTGAGTAGGCGGACCTTTGTTGACAAAGTAATGTCTCTGCTTTTGAATACGCTATCTAGGTTGGTGATAACTTTCCTTCCGAGGAGCAAGCGTCTTTTAATTTCATGGCTGCAATCACCATCTGCAGTGATTNATTGGAATGAAAACTGACCTTTTCCAGTCCTGTGGCCGCTGCTGAGTTTTCCAAATTTGCTGGCATGTTGACTGCAACATTTTCACAGCATCATCTTTTAGAATTTGAAATAACTCAGCTGGAATTCCATCACCTCCACTAGCTTTGTTCGTAGTGATGCTTCCTAAGGCCCACTTGACTTTGCATTCCAGGAGGTCTGGCGCTACATGAGTGATCACACCACCGTGATTATCTGGGTCATGAAGATTTTTATGTACAGTTCTGTGTATTCTTGTCACCGCTTCTTAATATCTTCTGCTTCTGTTAGGTCCATGCCATTTCTGTCCTTTATTGAGCCCATCTTTGCATAAAATGTTTCCTTGGTATCTCTAATTTTCTTGAAGAGATCGCTAGTCTTTCCTATTCTGTTGTTTTCCTCTATTTCTTTGCATTGATCCCTGAGGAAGGCTTTCTTATCTCTCCTTGCTATTCTTTGGAACTCTGCATTCAGGTGCTTATATCTTTCCTTTTCTCCTTTGCTTTTTGCACCTCTTCTTTTCACAGGTATTTGTAAGACTTCCTCAGACAGCTATTTTGCTTTTTTGCATTTCTTTTTCTTGAGGATGGTCTTGATCCCTGCCTCCTGTACTATGTCACGAACCTCCGACCATAGTTCATCAGGCATTCTGTCTATCATATCTAGTCCCTTAAATCTATTTCTCACTTCTACTGTATAATCATAAGGGATTTGATTTTGGTCATACCTGAATGGTCTAGTGGTTCCCCACTTTTCATCAATTTCAGTCTGAATTTGGCAATAAGGAGTTCTTGATCTGAGCCACAGTCAGCTCCCAGTCTTTTATTTGCTGACTGTATAGAGCTTCTCCATCTTTGGCTGCAAAGAATATAATCAATCTGATTTCGGTGTTGACCATCTGGTGATGTCCATGTGTATAGAGTCTTCTCTTGTGTTGTTGGAAGAGGGTGTTTGCTATGACCAGTGGGTTCTCTTGGCAAAACTCTATTAGCCTTTGCCCTGCTTCATTCTGTACTGCAAGGCCAAATTTGCCTGTTACTCCAGGTGTTTCTTTACTTCCTACTTTTGCATTCCAGTCCCCTATGATGAAAAGGACATCTTTTTTGGGTGTTAGTTCTAGAAGGTCTTGTAGGTCTTCATAGAACTGTTGAACTTCAGCTTCTTCAGCATTACTGATTGGGGCATAGACTTGGGTTACTGTGATACTGAATGGTTTGCTTTGGAAACAAACAGA
>SJYT01025636.1:0-49912 GCA_006410635.1 Cephalophus harveyi | reverse complement strand
GTTTTTGAGATTGCATCCAAGTACTGCATTTCGGACTCTTTTGTTGACCATGATGGCTACTCCATTTCTTCTGAGGGATTCCTGCCCACAGTAGTAGATATAATGGTCATCTGAGTTAAATTCACCCATTCCTGTCCATCTTATTTAGCTGATTCCTAGAATGTCAACATTCAGTCTTGCCATCTCCTGTTTGACCACTTCCAATTTGCCTTGATTCATGGACCTGACATTCCAGGTTCCTATGCAATATTGCTCTTTACAGCATCGGACCTTGGTTCTATCACCAATCACATCCACGGCTGAGTGTTGTTGTTGCTTTGACTCCTTCCCTTCATTCTTTCTGGAGTTATTTCTCCACTGATCTCCAGTAGCATATTGGGCACCTACCAACCTGGGGAGTTCATCTTTCAGTATCCTATCTCTTTGCCTTTTCATACTGTTCATGGGGTTCTCAAGGCAAGAATACTGAAGTGGTTTGCCATTCCCTTCAGTGGACGACATCCTTTCAGACCTCTCCACCATGACCAATCCGTCTTAGGTGGCCCCACACGGCTGACTTAGTTTCATTGAGTTAGACAAGCTGTGGTCCGTGTGATCAGATTGGCTAGTTTTCTGTGATTGTGGTTTCCATCTATCTGCTCTCTGATGCTCTCTCTCAGTGCCTACCATCTTACTTGGGTTTCTCTACCTTGGACGTGGGGTATCTCTTCACGGCTGCTCCAGCAAAGTGCAGCCACTGCTTCTGACGTTGGATGTAGGGTATCTCCTCATGACCACCGCTCCTGACCTTGGCCGTGGGGTATCTCCTCTCAGCCACCGCTCCTGACCTTGGATGTGGGGTATTTCCTCTCACCTGTTCCTGCGCTGTGCGGCTGCTGCCAGAATACTAGAGTGGATAGCCTATCCTTTCTCCAGGGGATCTTCCTGACCCAGGAGTTGAACTGCAGGCGGAGTCTTGACCAACTCAGCTATCAGGGAAGCCGATTTTGAAGAGTGCAGGTCAGGTTTTGTAAGCTGTTCCTCTATTTATGTTGCCTGGTGTTTGGATTTATCATGATTGCACTGGGAGTATGGATTTGGGGGAGGAATGCCACAGATATGAGCTGCCCTTTTCACTGTGTCATATCAGAAGGACGGACAGCATGACGTATGACTTAACCTCGGAGTGCTCACTTGGCTAGGGTGGTGCGTCTTTTTTCTCTAGTTGTGTCTCTCCACACTGTGTAGTTTTTTAATATCTATTTATTTGGCTGCACCAAGTCTTTGTTTGCAGCTTGCAAACTCATAATTGGCATGTAGGGTCTAGTTCCCTGACCAGGGATCAAACCTGGGCCTCCTGCATTGGGAGCCTGGAGTCTTAACCACTGGACCACTGGTGAGTCCTTCTGTACCCTAGTCTTTAGAAGAAAGTTGCTAAGCCCAGACCACACTCTAGGGATAGGGAATGTACTTTAAAAAAAAGCATTCTAGCAATCCTTGTCTAATATCCTTTCTTACCCCCACCTACGACTGTCCATTCAGTTCCTGAGCCTTTGGAAGACTCTGTGCTACACGACAGTTTCATTCTTGGCTTTCCCTACTATATTCTAAGTCACTTTTCTGCATTCTAGCCTTAATGTTTTATTGCTATTGTATCGTCTTCTTTTCTCTCTGGATTTATAGGATTATGAGTTTTTAAAAAATCCCTTTAAAGTAGTTTTAGTGAAGTTTCAGAGGAAGTGAAATAGAAAATTATTGTATTCAGTCTGGCATCTTTATCTGGAAGCCTCAGGGGAAACATTTTTTAATTATCAAAATTGACATGTAATCTGCATTAAACATTGCGATCAGTCAAGAAAGTCAGTTCACAGCTAGAGAAGCNAGAGGAAGTGAAATAGAAAATTATTGTATTCAGTCTGGCATCTTTATCTGGAAGCCTCAGGGGAAACATTTTTTAATTATCAAAATTGACATGTAATCTGCATTAAACATTGCGATCAGTCAAGAAAGTCAGTTCACAGCTAGAGAAGCAAGGCTTCTAGTGTTGGTTGGTATGCTTGGCCCTGATCATCAAGGGTAAATTAGGGTTACTGTTTTAAATCTAGCATTTAAAACATACTTCCTCTTACATGCCTAGTTAATCAGTTTAACAAAAAATAAAATAGGCTTAGATACCTCAGGAATCAAAATTGGGGTCAGCTGACCAGGCAGAGAACTTTAACTGACTTATGCTAGCCAATTTGAGTCTGAATTTGGTAATAAGGAGTTCATGACCTGAGCCACAGTCAGCTCCTGGTCTTGTTTTTGTTGATTGTATAGAGCTTCTTCTCCTCAGACAGCCATTTTGCTTTTTTGCATTTCTTTTCCATGGCGATGGTCTTGATCCCTGTCTCCTGTACAATGTCAAGAACCTCCGTCCATAGTTCATCAGGCACTCTATCTATCCGATCTAGGCCCTTAAATCTATTTCTCACTTCCACTTTATAGTCATAAGGGATTTGACTTAGGTCATACCTGAATGGTCTAGTGGTTCTCCCTACTTTGTTCAATTTGTGTCTGAATTTGGTAATAAGGAGTTCATGATCTGAGCCACAGTCAGCTCCTGGTCTTGCTTTTGTTGACTGTATAGAGCTTCTCCATCTTTGGCTGCAAAGAATATAATTAATCTGATTTCGGTGTTGACCATCTGGTGATGTCCATGTGTAGAGTCTTCTCTTGTGTTGTTGGAAGAGGGTGTTTGCTATGACCAGTGCATTTTCTTGGCAAAACTCTATTAGTCTTTGCCCTGCTTCATTCCACATTCCAAGGCCAAATTTGCCTGCTACTCCAGGTGTTTCTTGACGTCCTACTTTTGCATTCCAGTCCCCTATAATGAAAAGGACATCTTTTTGGGGTGTTCGTTCTAAAAGGTCTTGTAGGTCTTCATAGAACCATTCAACTTCAGCTTCTTCAGCATTACCTGTTGGGGCATAGACTTGGATTACTGTGATATTGAATGGCTTGCCTTGGAAACGAACAGAGATCATTCTAACATTTTTGAGATTGCATCCAAGTACTGCACTTTGGACTCTTTTGTTGACAATGATGGCTACTCCATTTCTTCTGAGGGATTCCTGCCCGCAGTAGTAGATATAATGGTCATCTGAGTTAAATTCACCCATTCCAGTCCATTTTAGTTCGCTGATTCCCAGAATGTTGATGTTTACTCTTGCCATCTCTTGTTTGACCACTTCCAATTTGCCTTGATTCATGGACCTGACATTCCAGTTTCCTATGCAATATTGCTCTTTACAGCATCGGACCTTGCTTCTGTCACCAGTCACATCCACAGCTGGATACTGTTTTTGCTTTGGCTCCATCCCTTCATTCTTTCTGGAGTTATTTCTCCACTGATCTCCAGTAGCATATTGGGCACCTAATGACCTGGGAAGTTCCTCTTTTGGTATCCTATCATTTTGCCTTTTCATACTGTTCATGGGGTTCTCAAGGCAAGAATACTGAAGTGGCTTGCCATTCCCTTCTCCAGTGGACCACATTCTGTCAAACCTCTCCACCATGACCTGCCTGTCTTGGGTTGCCCTGCAGGCATGGCTTGTTTCATTGAGTTAGACAAGGCTGTGGTCCTAGT
This sequence comes from Cephalophus harveyi, assembly GCA_006410635.1. Classification (NCBI taxonomy): domain Eukaryota; kingdom Metazoa; phylum Chordata; class Mammalia; order Artiodactyla; family Bovidae; genus Cephalophus; species Cephalophus harveyi. Next base: position 46,305 of record SJYT01025636.1, on the reverse strand, counting down.
GTGTATCCAACTCTTTGTGACACCATGGACTGCAGCATGCAGATTAATGTCATTAATCATGGTTATTTAAAGTTGCCTACTGAATTATTCTAAGTTCTGTCATATGTGACTTTAGTTCTTGCTTTTTCTCTCCTGACTATCTTGCTTCTTACCTTTTAGCATGTCTTGTAAGTTTTTTTCTAAAGTCAGATGTGATATATCAGGCAACGGGAATTAAGACAAAGTGGTCTTTAATGTGTGGTTTTATGTTAACCTGTCTAGGTACTGAGTTATGTTTAATATTTTCTGTAGCTATGCATACCAGATGCTTCAGTTTCCTCTCGTGTTCTTGTTAGCTTCTTCCACTATTGGATTTTCCTAAGAACTTCTTCTTAAACAAAGTCTGTGTCCCAAAACTCCTTCTGTCATAATTCACTGTTATTTTTGCGGAGGCCTTGTTGATGTGGTGGTAAGTTGTGTGGGGGTAGAGGGAAGCATTCTACTATATTGCTATTAATTGTCAGTCTTTTAATGGGCCTGAGTCCCTGGGTTGTGACCTTGAGAAGTATTTTTCTTAGGCTTTTTTTTTTTTTTTCTTCCTTTAGGTGACACTTGAAGATTAAAGGAACCTTATAGCCCTCTTCCCAGTCAAATAAAGCTCCAGTACCCTTGTAGAGTAAGTCTTTTTTTTATGGAGAATGTCCTGAAAGTACTTCAAAAGGGTAGCTTTCCCCATTCCACTTGACAAAAACAAGAGGGCTTTTCCCTAGGATCATTACCATGGAAATTTGGTGAGCTTCCTCAAGTTCAAACTCATGAGAGTGTGAGGGTCCCCTTAAGACAGTGCACTGAAAGTTTCTTGCTCTCAAGTTAATTCACACTCAGTCTCCAGCAATTCTTTCCTACCAGTTTGTGACTCTAGTGTCTTCTGCTCCAGGGAAGTTGATCTTGACTGAGATTCTCTGTAATGTTCCTCTGTCTTTCCAGACTTTAGGATGGTGCTTTGCCCTGGGGCCTCAGTTCTCTGATGCAGCTAAGAAAGCTCATTGATTTGTCAGTTTATTTAGCTTTTTTGTCACTGTTGTAAGAATGAGAGTGGTTGGAAAAGATTGCCAATCACATTACATGTTGGAGCTGAAATTGGAACTCCTGCCCTACACTTTTAGAGTACTCATTATTTAATTCTTTTGGAATCTTTATTGTGTATTTCTAATTCTATTTCACAAAGCTGCTGATTTGGTGAGGATGACCCTGTAATTAACATGTAAGATGCCTTTTAACTTCATTATTCTAATATTAAATTCTGTACTATAAATCTACTAAAATTTTATTACAAATGAGAATGGTAAATTTCAAAAAGTTAACCCTAGAGAAGATGCTAGAATCTGTAAGATACTATGGATTCATTGTCCACCAGTCTTGGCTCTGCATACTCTGAAGATGTATTTTTGGTCTATAATTTCCTTTCAAAACAATGTGAGTTAGTAAAACTGCATATCTAGTGCACTTTGTATTAATATTTTATGTTGTTGAAAAAATCTACATGATCCAATATCAAACACAGTCATGGTCCCCTTCTTTGGAGACTTTGCCAACTTATAATTAATGAGAAAACCATTTTAAGGTATTAAAAATTACTTTTTGCTAAAGTAAAAAAGACTATGAATTAAAATATAAAATACTCTTTTTTTTTTTTCCAGTTGAATATATCTCCATTTTTTATATTCAGGAGTCTGACTTCATTTCACTGGCTTTTAAACAATAAGTACTTTCTAAAAACCCAAGTGACTATTTATTTAGTCTGTAACTAAGGAAAGTTGTTGAAATGCTAAGCATTCATGTTGGTAATGTGTACAGTGTATAGAGAGAACATCAAAAAATGTATGGAAGAACATGCAAACTAAACCAGCAGTAGGTCTTTGGAAAGGAGAATGTTGATTTTGGGCTTCTGATCTGTATGCTACCCATTTCTCTACTGACAAGATGTTCATTTTTAGGTACCTAAAAGTCTGAACTATTAAGAAGCTCTACTTCAGAATCAATGTTGGTTTTGTTTCCAACTCCTTCACAGACAGACTTTCTTTGAAATCAATTCCTCTTTGGGGCTAATTGTTTAAAAGCCATGACATCATTTCCAGGTTAAATACATGCCTGTACTATTCTCAGAGTTAAAAGGAGTGAAAAAAAAAAAAAGCAGTCTTTGAGTACTATGTTCAACATACTGAAAAATGTCTAGAATACTAAAGCAATTCCAAAGGCAAATTTTTGGTGTGACAGATGCATAATAACATAGGCTGAAGGGTCTTAGAAAAGCATCCTGTAGCTACTTTAACAAGAATACTGAGTATCATCTATAATTCATGCAAGTGTATTGAAACTTTCTGCTGCCATCCAAGAAAGATGGTTTTCAAAGCTACAGAGTGCAATAATCCAATATTCCTTGTAGAGAGTTTCATACATCTCATATAGATTTTACACTGGAGATCATTTCCATGCTGAAATCCTCAGGAACACAATGTTATATTTTTCAGAAAACACAGATTTATGCTATGTGTTACATCTGGAGGTTTGGAGTGTAGCCATTAGATCATCAAGTTGAGGATATATTTCTAGTTAGCTTCCTCAACATTGCAGAGGTCACTACAAAACAAATGGGTGTCCAAATGCTTCAAGAACTTCATCTTTTGTGTTCAATATATTTTTTCAATTAGAAAATAAGTTTTACAATTAGAATATACTCCTGGTGAAAGGCAAAATAACCCAAGAGTATAATTCAATCATTTCTTTTATAGAATGAAACTTAAGAAATGAGACCAACTTCTGTTGAATTATGTTGCAGACCCAAAATTGTTAGCTTCATAAAATGGTTTATTTGCTACTTTCATAAAACAGTAGTGCTATAGTCAATGACTACCAGAAACAGGTAGTCATTATAAGTTCTGAGTAACACTACAAAGTATTAGATTATATCATCAAAAAAGCAAAGTAATTTTCAACAGACCAGTGTATGCAATATAATTTATAATCAGACTCCAATTAGGGAAATTCTCCATCCACAGTAATCTTACAGTTGCCACCACCCTCTCCAATACTTCTCTCCTTTCTTTTATGGGTACTATGAAATATCTTCATTACACTGCACTTCACTGCCCTAGAATTTTGGACTATTCAATATAGTATGCAACTTCTTCCCTAGGACTGTGCCAGTCACTAGATGCCCATTGTAGAGCTGAGGTATCATTACAACTAGGACTGTACCACCACAAAGTAGACATGAAAGAATATTTGTTGAACAATTAACAATTATCAGTAAACAAATAAACAAACAAACAGATGAACTGATAATTAGTAAATAAATACGTTTTCTTCTGACTGGCTTGCTTTTCCCACTTTTTATTTCAAGGCTAGAGAAGTTTTTTTGAACAGTGATTTCATTATAGAACAGGTTTAGATTTATGAAAAAGGTACTAAGATAGTAAAAAGTTCTGATATATCACATATCCCTCTCCTATTCTTAACATCTTACATCAGTATGGTATGTTTGTCACAATTAATGAACCAATATTGATGTGTTATTACTAGCTAAATTCCATACTTTATTCAGGTTTCAGTTTTCACCTAATATTCTTTTTCTGTTCTAGGATTCCACTTCAGGTACCATATGTACTTGTCACATCTAAAGATTCTTAAGAGTTACGTTCTTCTTGGCTAGGACAATTTCTCAGCTGAGCTTATAATGATCTCGAGTGTTTTGAGTACTATTCAAGTGTGTAGGAGAAGGCAATGGCAACCCACTCCAGTACTCTTGCCTAGAAAATCCTATGGACAGAGGAGCCTGGTAGGCTGCAGTCCATGGGATCATGAAGAGTCAGACACGACTGAGCGACTTCACTTTCACTTTTCACTTTCATGCATTGGAGAAGAAAATGGCAACCCACTCCAGTGTTCTTGCCTGGAGAATCCCAGGGATGGCGGGGCCTGGTGGGCTGCCATCTATGGGGTCGCACAGAGTCGGACACGACTGAAGTGACTTAGCAAATTCAAGTATGTTGTAGATTGTCCCTCTATTAAGCTTCATCTGGTATATTTCTCATGATTAGACTGGAGCTAGCTACAAGGTTTTTGGAAGAAAGACCATAGAGGAAAAATGCCATTCTCATCATATCATATCAAGGGTACATGCTATCAACTAGACTTATTACTTATCATTTGACCTGGTTCACTTGGCTTAGATAGTGCTTGTCAGGTTTCTCCACTGTGTTATTTTGTTACTCTCCCCCTTAATACTGTCCTCTTTGGAAGCAAGTCACTGTGCACATCTCACATTTAAGGGGTGGGGAGTTATGCTCCACTTCCTAGAAGCAGAGTGTCTATATAAAGTATTTGTAGTTTTCTGCAGAGGAGATTTGTATATTTCTTCAGTTATTTTATTTAATTATTTATTTATATCAGTACAGACACATTGATATTTATTTTACACTTTGGATTGTAATCCAATTTTACTTTATTTTATTCTTCAAATAGTTTCACTTTTGGCTATTAGGAGCTCTTTCATTTCACTTCTGTGTCCCTTTGACTTACCCCATCATTGTGGGTTTTTTCCTTTCATTTTTCAGAGCACTTTAGTTCCTGATTTCACACAAAGGTCCAGGCTAAATATTGTTTACTTTCTATTCCAGTCCTAGAATCAGACATTTTCCCCAGAAACCCTGGTTCCTTTTTTGAAGAATGGCATTAGAAACCAAGGCCTTGGCACAGGGTTCTATAGGATTTTTTTTCCTGTTGTTCTTACTTTCAATGTTTGTTCACAGGATATTGGTAATGTTTTCTCTGGTGGTTCCCATAGGTAACTTTTGACAAATTACCTGGAAAATGGGTATAATAATTTGTGTATTTTAAATGGAGTAACTAGCACAGTGTCATGAATAAAAGCAAAAGCAACAGTAGCTCTAAGTGATAATTACAATGTAATAGAAATGAAACAAATGATAATTTGCTTCCCAAAGCCAATTTCAATTCTCTAGAGGTTGTGTTTTTGTTTTGAGCTGTTCTTATTTTCTGTTTGAGCTTCCCTTGTGGCTCAGCTGGTAAAGAATCCATCTGCAATGCAGGAGACCTCAGTTCAATCCCTGGGTTGGGAAGATTCCTTGGAGAAAGGAAAGGCTACCCACTCCAATATTCTGGCCTGGAGAATTCCATGGACTGTATAGTCCAGTTCAGCTCAGTTCGACTGAGCTGTGTCCGACTCTTTGTGACACCATGGACTGCACCATGCCAGGCTCCATCACCAACACCCAGAGCTTACTCAAACTCAGGTCCATAGTGTCAGTGATGCATCCAGTCATCTCATCCTCTGTCGTCCCCTTCTCCTCCCTCTTTCAGTCTTTCCCAGCATCAGGGTCTTTTCCCATGAGTCAGTTCTTTGCATCAGGTGGCCAAAGTATTGGAGCTTCACTTTCAGCATCAGTCCTTTCAATGAATATTCAGGACTGATTTCCTTTAGAATGGACTGGTTGGATCTCCTTGCGGTCCAAGAGACTCTCAAGAGTCTTCTCCAGCACCACAATTCAAAAATATCAATTCTTCACTGCTCAGCTTTCTTTACAGTCCAACTCTCACATCCATACATGACTACTGGAAAAACCATAGCTTTGACTGGATGGACTTTTGCTGACAAAGTAATGTCTCTGCTTTTTAACATGCTATCCAGTTTGGTCCTCTCTTATCGTGGGTCAGACGGTAAAAGCATCTGCCTACAATGCAGAAGACCCAGGTTCAATCCCTGGGTAGGGAAGATCCCCTGGAGAAGGAAATGGCAACCCACTCCAGTACTCTTGCCTGGAAAATCCCATGGATGGAGGTGCCCGGTAGGCTAAAGTCCATGGGGTCACAAAGAGTTGGACACGACTGAGCAACTTCACTTTCACTTTCTAGTTTGGTCAGAGCTTTTCTTTGAAGGAGCAAGTGTCTTTAACTTTATGGTTTCAGTCACCATCTGCAGTGATATTGGAGCCCAAGAAAATAAAGTCTCTCACTGTTTCCATTGTTTCCCCATTTATTTGCCATGAAGTGATGGGACCAGATGTCATGATCTTAATTTTCTGAACGTGGAGTTTTAAGCCAACTTTTTAACTCTCCTCTTTCACTTTCATCAAGAGGCTCTTTAGTTCTTCACTTTCACCATAAGTGTGGTGTCATCTGTGTATCAGAGGGTATTGATATTTCTCCTGGCAATCTTGATTCCAGCTTATGTTTCATCCAGCCTGGCATTTCTCATGATGTACTCTGCATATAAGTTAAATAAACAGGGTAATAATATACAGCCTTGACATCCTTCTTTCCCAGTTTGGAACCAGTCAATCATTCCATTTCCAGTTCTAACTGTTGTTTCCTGACCTGCATACAGATTTCTCAAGAGGAAGGTCAGGTGTTCTAGTATTCCCATCTCTTTCAGAATTTTCCAGTTTGTTGTGATCCACACAGTCAAAGGCTTTGGCATAGTCAATAAATCAGAAGTAGAAGTTTTTCTAGAACTCTCTTGCTTTTCTGATGATCCAATGGATGTTGGCAATTTGATCTCTGGTTCCTCTGCCTTTTCTCAAACCAGCTTGAACATCTGGAAGTTCACGGTTCACATAATGCTGAAGCCTAGCTTGGAGAATTTTGAGCATTACTTTACTACCATGTGAGATGAGTGCAATTGTGCAGTAGTTTGAGCATTCTTTGGCATTGGCTTTCTTTGGGATTGGAATGAAAACTGACCTTTTCCAGTCCTGTGGCCACTGCCGTTTTCCAAATTTGCTGGCATATTGAGTGCAGCACTTCCACAGCATCATCTTTTAGGATTTGAAATAGCTCAACTGAAATGCCATCACCTCCACTAGCTTTGTTCATGATGATGCTTCCTAAGGCCCACTTGACTTCACATTCCAGGAAGTCTGGCTCTAGGTGAGTGATTATATCATTGTGATTATCTGGGTCGTGAAGTTTTTTTTTTTTTGTATAGTTCTGTTGAGTCTTGCCACCTCTTCTTAATATCTTCTGCTTCTCTTAAAGTGAAGTGAAGTCACTCAGTCGTGTCCGACTCTTTGCGACCCCATGGACTGTAGCCTACAGGGCTCCTCTGTCCATGGGATTTTCCAGGCAAGAATACTGGAATGGGTTGCCATTTCCTTCTCCAGGGAACTTCCCGACCCAGGGATCAAACCCGGGTCTCCCACACTGTAGGCAGATGCTTTACTGTCTGAGCCACAAGGGAAGCCCTCTGCTTCTCTTAGGTCCATATCATTTCTGTCATTTATTGAGCCCATCTTTGCGTGAAATGTTCCCTTAGTATCCCTAATTTTCTTGAAGAAAATCTCTAGTCTTTCCCATTCTGTTGTTTTCCTCTATTTCTTTGCATTGATCACTGACTTTCTTATCTCTCCTTGCTATTCTTTGAAACTCTGCATTCAATTGTGTATATCTTTCCTTTTCTCCTTTGCCTTTAGCTTCTCTTCTTTTCTCAGCTATTTATATGATCTCCTCAGACAACCATTTTGCCTTTTTGCAATTCTTTTTCTTTGGGATGATCTTGATCCATGCCTCCTGTACAATGTCATAAACCTCTGTCCATAGTTCTTCAGGCACTCTGTCTATCAGATCTAATCCCTTAAATCTATTTGCCACTTCTACTGTTTAATCATAAGGAATTGATTTAGGTCGTACCTGAATATTCATTGGAAGGACTAGTGCTGAAGCTGAAACTCCAATACTTTGACCACCTGATGTGAAGAACTGACTCATTTGAAAAGACCCTAATGCTGGGAATGATTGAAGAGTAAGAGAAGGGGACGACAGAGATGCGATGTTTGGATGACATCACTGACTCAATGGACACGAGTTTGAGCAAGCTCTGGGAGTTTGTGATGGACAGGGAAGCCTGGCATACTGTAGTCCATGGGGTCACAAGAGTCAGACACCACTGAGTGACTGAACTGAACTGAACTGATCTGAATGGTCTAGTGGTTTTTCCTACTTTCTTCAATTTAAGTCTGAATTCATCAATAAGGAGTTCACGATCTGAGCCTCATCAACTCCTGGTCTTATTTTTGCTGACTGTATAGAGCTTCTCCATCTTTGGCTGCAAAGAATATAATAAATTTAACTTTAGTATTGACCATCTGGTGGCGTACATGTGTAGAGTGTTCCCTTGTGTTGTTGGAAGAGAGTGTTTGCTAAGACCAGTGCATTCTTTTGGCAAAACTCTATTAGCCTTTGCCCTGCTTCGTTGTGTACTCCACGGCTAAATTTGCCTGTTATTCCAGTTACTGTATAGTCCATGGGGTCACAGAGTCAGACAGAACTGAGAGACTTTCACTTTCACTTTATCATCTATTTGAACAAGTGGAAAATTAGAGATTCCCATTCTAGCTCTGCTTGTTAAAACGGATTTAATCAAGTCATCCAGTGTATCCTTTTCTATAATGGGTATAATAGTGAAAGTTGCCTAGTCATGTCCAACTCTTTGCAACCTCATGGACAATACAGTCCATGGAATTCTCCAGGCCAGAATACAGGCATGGGTAGCGTTTCCCTTCCAGGGGATCTTGCCAACCCAGGGATTGAACCCAGGTCTCCTGCATTGCAGGTGGATTCTTTACCAGCTGAGTCACAAGGGAAACCCAAGAATACTGGAGTTGGTAGCCTCTCCCTTCTCTAGAGGATCTTCCTGGCCCAGGAATTGAACTGGGGCCTTCTCCATAGCAGGCAGATTTTTTAACAACTGAGATATGAGGGGAGCCCAAGTATAATATGGATTGGCTCGATATAATGCCACAGGATTAGTCTGTATGTAAAACTGATGCAAATCAATTTTTATATAAATATATACTGGTGATGTTATTATGATGTTTGTCAGTATCATTAACCTCTCACTCTTTTATTGCTATTTTACCATTTGGCTTTTTTTTCTCATTTCCCTGGTGGCTCAGATGGTAAAGAATCTGTCTGCAATGCAGGAGACCTGGGTTCTATCCCTGGGTGGGGAAGATCCCCTGGAGGGGGAAATGGAAACCCACACCAGTATTCTTGCCTGGAGAATCCCATGGACAGAGCCTAGAGGACTACAGTCCATAGGGTCACAAAGAGTCAGACACATCTGAGCAACTAACATTTTCAATTTGCCCAAAATTATTTACTATACTATCTTTAATTCTTCCGTTAATTATAAATTTAAATAATACTAAGTTTTTAAAACCAGTATCCAAATTCAGATGTGACAATTGCTTTCAAATTCTATTGCAGCAAATACACATTAGATGCTTAAAATTTAGCTAACATTTTCCTAACTTGTCCACAGGTAGTATTTTAAGGTAATGAGCCCTCTCGATTCTTCTTTAAGAAACTTAAATTAAACCAAATGTACTAAGTCCACTGAGTTATTCCATAATGAATGTACAAAGATAGATGTTTGGCACAGCAAAATATGACAGAAAAGTGTAGCATCTCAAAAATGCCCTTATATCCAATTATTGATGCAAAGCAGTTGACTACTGTCCTAAGAGGCAGGGCCATCAACTGTCTAGACATGATCAGATATTAAAGTTGATGGGTTTTGCAATCTGACCATCTTGTTTTCCTTTTACCAAAGTAAAGGCCAGGAGCTTCATGACATCTGATAGACTACCAGCAGTATCAGCACACCCACAGGAGTGAAGTTGGCCTCCTAAACCTGTGTCAACCTAAAGAGATTGATGCTATTTTTTTTTATCAGTCTGTTTGTTGGGAAGGATGGATAAGGCAGGATAAGTATTTATCTTTTAATCCTTTGAGCGTCACTTCCTTCAAGATACCAGTCATATCCCATGCAAAAACACTCTAATTGATCTTAAGACCTGATGGAAACATGTTGAGGAGAACTGAACTAGGTTTCCATGCTTATGTGTTAAAAGTCACTGCTCCCTCACTGATTTATTTTCATGGATAACAATTTAACTATTTGTAGGCAGCATTACTATAAAGTACTTCCAGATGTTCAAGCTGGATTTAGAAAAGGTAGAGGAACCAGAGACCAAATTGCCAAAGAGAGATCATACAAAAAGCAAGAAAATTCCAGAAAAAAAATCTACTTCTGCTTCATTGACTATGCCAAAGCCTTTGATTGTGTGGATCACAATAAACTGTGGGAAATTCTTAAAGAGATGGGAATACCAGACCACCTTACCTGCCTCCTGAGAAATCTGTATGCAGGTCACGAAGCAACAGTTAGAACCAGACATGGAACAACAGACTGGTTCCAAATCAGGAAAGGAGTACGTCAAGGCTGTATGCTGTCACCCTACTTTTTTTAATTTCTATGCAGAGTACATCATGCAAAATGCCAGGCTGGATGAAGCACAAGCTGGAATCAAGATTGCCAGGAGAAATATCAATAACCTCAGATATACAGATGACACCACCCTTGTGACAGAAAGTGAAGAGGAACTAAAGAGCCTCTTGATGAAAGTGAAAGAGGAGAGTGAAAAAGCTGACTTAAAATGAAACATTCAGAAAATTAAGATCATGGCATCTGTTTCCATCACTTCATGTTAAATAGATGGGGAAACAGTAGAAACAGTGACAGATTTTATTTTCTTGGGCTTGATAATCACTGCAGACAATGACTGCACCCATGAAATTAAAAGACACTTGCTCCTTGTGAAAAACGCTATGACCAACCTGGACAGCCTATTAAAAACAGACACATTACTTTGCCAACAAAGGTACATCTAGTCAAAGCTATGGTTTTTCCAGCAGTCATGTATGGATGTGAGAGTTGGACTATAAAGAAAGCTGATCACCGAAGAATTGATGCTTTTGAACTGTGGTGCTGGAGAAGACTCTCAGTCCATTCTAATAGAAATCAGTCCTGAATATTCATTGGAAGGACTGATGCTCAAGCGGAAGCTCCAATACTTTGGTCAACTGATGCGAAGAGCCAGTTCATTAGAAAAGACCCTGATGCTGGGAAAGATTGAAGGCAGGAGGAGAAGGAGATGACAGGGAATGAGATAGCTGGATGCTAGCACCGACTCGATGGACATGAGTTTGAGCAAGCTCTGGGAGATGGTGATGGACAGGGAAGCCTGGTGTACTGCAGTCCATGGGGTCACAAAGAGTCAGAAATGACTGAGCGACTGAATGGAACACAATTGAACTGATGCAGTAACCAATGTTTTTATTATTTACGTAAAATTTATTTGCAAGTCATCAAAATGGTTAATAAAATATTTCTTATGCATATCTGATCTCTTGATCCTTCAGTATATCTGATTTCTAGAGTCAAGTATATTAAAAATCCTAAGGCAGATGTGGTCTTATCAGTTGATGCATGTTTATTTCTATTTTAACTAATTTTTCATTTTCTATTTTTTACTAGTTTCCTAGCTACCTATTTTTTTTCATTTATTTATTTTAATGGGAGGCTAATTACTTTACAATACTGTAGTGGTTTTGCCATACACCAACATGAGTCAGCCATGGGTGTATATGTGTTCCCCATCCTGAGCCCCCTTCCTACCTCCCTCCCCATCCCATCCCTGTGGGTCATACTAGTGCACCAGCCCTGAGCACCCTGTCTCATGCATCGAACCTGGACTGGCAATCTGTTTCACATATCCTAGCTACCTATTTTTTTAATTTACACATGACTCTTATACCAGCATACACTTCAAAGGTGACTTAATGATGAGGCCATATAGAAAGAAAAGGGCTTAAAAACCCACATTTCAATGTTTTACCTGGAGGTGAGTGTAGCTTTCAGAGGAGAGTGGAAAAGACATTTTCTCCCACTGATGCTAAGTGTTTTGTTTGATTTAGATCTTGCTGTTAATGGCATGGAAGAAAGAAAGAATTTATGAAGTTAGGAAATTCCCTGAAGAATCTGAAAGCCTAGAAGTCCCACCACTTGTTTTTTCATGACTGAAATCAGTGATGCATTGGTTTCTTTTTCCAGGCTTCTAAAAGATCATTAAGAACCAACCGGAGGATCATCAGAGTCTGGTGCACATGGGAGCAACATTTGACAATGCAGTGCATACTACGGCAACCTCCTTTGAAAGACAAATAGAGAAAGTCAAGTTGAGAGGATAGAAAGTACAGGGAGGGACTTCCCTGATGGTCTGGTGGTAAAGACTCCCAATGCAGAGAGTGTGGGTTCAATCACTGGGCGGAGAACTAACATGCCATATGGCAAGTGTTACTTATCAACTTACACTATACACTATGCTAGTTTGATTGTAATGATGAAATATTTTTTTAGAAAAAGAAAATCCAGGAATTCAACCATGCAGCCCATTTCAAGTTAAATATCCCTTCCCCTCTAACCAGCCTATTTTAGCGGGGAAGGGGGCATGACCTGTAATTCTGTCTGCTTACCTGATAAACTTGTAGTTCATAACAAGGGCCTATGTGGTAGAGTCAGAAAAATTCTTCACTGTTCAACTAAGCCATAACTTCCGGGCTTTCCCCTTCATGGAACAGCAAGTGTACAACTGTTTTGGGGTCCAGATTAAGCATCTCAGCTAAGCTATGTTCTTTTTTAAAAAACCCCACAGTTTTAAGGGAGGGAGTCCTAATTCAAATACACAATTAAAAATGTATTGACATACCTACATTTCCTCAAAACAAATTCACATTTGGAATATGTGAAGAACTCCTTAAAATCAGTGAGAAGAAGAGATCTAACCCAATAGATAAATAAGCAAAAGACTTGTACACTTCATCAGAAAGGATATCAATAAACATAAATAAAAAGTGCTCAACCTCATGAGTCATATGGAAAATGTAAATTAAAAGCACAAAGCAGTATTGCACTATTCCTAGCAGAATAATGAAAATGAGTAAGATGGAAATACATCAGTGCTGCAGAGAAAGTGGGTCAATCAGAACTCTTCTACATTGCTGAAGGAAGATCCACTTAGGAAAATGCTTTTGTACTATTGAATAACACCTAACGTGTATCCCCTGTGATCCAGGAGTTTCACTGTAAGGTACATACCCAGCAGAAATGTGGGTATATATTCACCAAAAGACATGTTCAAGAATGTTCATAGCATTATTATTCATAATAGACAAACACTAGAAATGTCCATCAACTATAGGCTAAATAAACTGTACAGATAAGCACATCAATAATCTAAATCTACAGACAACAGCAAGGAAAAATGTCATAATAGAACATTGGATGGAAGAAGTCACATGAAAAGAGTATATAATATATGATTAAATTTCTACAAAGCTCTAAAAGAGAAAGAACTGATATATGTTGGTAAAATTCAAGATAATGTTTACCATTGGGAAGTTGAAAGAAGGCAAGAGGCAGGGGTTTGGGAAAGCTGTACACATTGCTTTCTTGACCTGACTGTGCCTATTTTTAAAAAAGCTGGTCAACCTGTAATTATGATTTTTGAATATATGTAATCAATAGTTGGTTCTTACACCTGGAATACTCAGGGTTAATCCTCAGAAATGGCTCCATAGATGCTCTCTCTCTCTCTCACACACACACACACACACACACACACACATTATCTCTCTTTCTCTCTCTCTCAGTAAGTCTGCCCTGTTTTCTTCACTGGTTGTTGTCTTCGACAGGGTCTCCCTGGACGCTGCCAAAATGTCCACTATCATCCCCAGATTTACATGCTATCCAGTAGGAAGCATAACAAAAAGAGAACTCGTCCACTCTTTCTTACTATGAAGATCAAGGAACTGAGTCTCACCAGACCAAACTGAGATGCATGTCCATCCCTATCAGTTCAGTTCAGTTCAGTTCAGTCGCTCAGTCATGTCCAACTCTTTGCGACCCCATGAATCGCAGCACGCCAGGCCTCCCTGTCCATCACCAACTCCCAGAGTTCACTCAAACTCATGTCCATTGAGTCCGTGATGCCATCCAGCCATCTCATCCTCTGTCGTCCCCTTCTCCTCCTGCCCCCAATCGCTCCCAGCATCAGAGTCTTTTCCAATGAGTCAACTCTTTGCATGAGGTGGCCAAAGTACTGGAGTTTCAGCTTTAGCATCATTCCTTCCAAAGAACACCCAGGGCTGATCTCCTTCAGAATGGACTGGTTGGATCTCCTTGCAGTCCAAGGGACTCTCAAGAGTCTTCTCCAACACCACAGTTCAAAAGCATCAATTCTTCGGCGCTCAGCCTTCTTCACAGTCCAACTCTCACATCCAAACATGACTACTAGAAAAACCATAGCCTTGACTAGATGGACCTTTGTTGGCAAAGTAACGTCTCTGCTTTTGAATATGCTGTCTAGGTTGGTCATACTTTCCTTCCAAGAAGTAAGCGTCTTTAGGAAGCAATATGTGCAGGTTGGTGGAATATAGTGAAAGGCTAGGACTATGTCATATGCTCATCCCATCATCTCCCATTTTTGGAGATTAACTGCACTCAGCTAGGTTGTTCTTCCTGGGGGTTTCACAACATGGTTGCAGTCAGATAGATTTTGTCTGGGCTGGACTCATCTTGAAGACTGCCTCCTCATAGATCTGTGAGAAAAGGCTTGGGCAGCTGGGGCTACTCGCGCATCTCCTTCTTCCTCTACTTAGCCTTTCCTCATGGCCTCTCTAGCAAGGTGGCTTCAAGGCAACTGGACACGGTGGCTTGAATGGAGAGTAAGACGCCATAAAAGATGTACAAACATCAAACATATGGAAAGGTGCTCCACATCATATAACAGGGAAATACAAGCTAAAACAACAATAAAATAAACTACTTATCTACTAGAATGGCCACAGTCCAGAACACTAACACCACCAAATGTTGGTGAGGATGTGAAACAACAGGAACTCTTATTTACTGCTGGTGGGAATGCAAAATAATACAGCCATTTTGGAAAACAGTTTAGCAGTTTCTTACAAAACTAAACACACTCCTAATATACCATCCAGCAACCATGCTCCTTGGTATTTACCCAAATGACTTGAAAACTTCATCCATATAAAAACTTGCACACAAATGTTTACAAAAACTTTATTTATAACTACCAAAATTTAAGGCAATGGCACCCCACTCCAATATTCTTGCCTGGAAAATCCCATGGACGGAGGAGCCTGGTAGGCTGCAGTCCTTGGGGTCGCCAAGAGTCAGACACGACTGAGCAACTTCACTTTCATTTTTCACTTTCATACATTGGAGAAGGAAATGGTAGCCCACTCCAGTGTTCTTGCTTGGAGAATTCCAGTGTCGGGGGAGCCTGGTGGGCTGCTGTCTATGGGGTTGCACAGAGTCGGACACGACTGAAGTGACTTAGCAGTAGCAGTAGCAGTAGCAGGTGAGTGGATAGATAAACTGTAGTACACTCAGACAATGGAGTATTTCTCAGTGCTAATAAGAAATGAACTGTCCATTCATGTGAAAAGCATATGATTAAGTGAAAGCAGCCAGTATGAAAATACTACATACTCTACAATTCCAGCTATACAGCATTCTGTAAAAAAAAAAAAACAACTACAGAGACAGTAAAAAGATCAGTGAGTACCAGGGCTGGGGGAGTTGAGGATGAATAGGTGGAGGACAGAGAATTTTTAGAGCAATGAAACTCCTCTGCATGATACCATAATGAGAGATAAATATCATTATACATTTGACCAAAGCCACAGAATGCACAACATCAAGAGTGAACCCTCATGTAAACTATGAACTTCAAGAGATTATGATTTGTCATGATAGTTTTATCAGTGTAATGCAATAAGTGTACCACTTGGTGAAGGAAGTTGATCATGGGGGAGGCTATGGATGGAGCAGGGGGTATGTCGGAAACATCCGTACTTTCTGCTCAATTTTGCTATGAACCTAAAACTACGCTAGAAATATTGTCTTTTTAGATTGAAAGAGAAAGAAACAGCACAAGTCACAATTTTTATGACCTAATACCAGGGTCGGCAAACTATGACCTGTGGGACAATTCTGAGTCTTCCTTTAATCTTATAAATTTCATCTAACACAGCCAAGCCTGTTTGCACTACCAATTACAACAGCAGAGCAGTATAGCTATGGCAGAGACCAGATGGGTATGGCCTGAAAAGTCAAAAATATTTACTAACTGACACTTTACAGAAAAACTTTGCTCACAGTCTCACTTCTGCAGCAATAAGCCTCTAAGGTGAGCCCATGCTCAAGTGGAGAATTAGTTGACATGCACTAAAGAGATCATCTAGTCCCATCACTTCATGGGAAATAAATGGGGAAACAGTGGAAACAGTGTCAGACTTTATTTTGGGGGGCTCCAAAATCACTGCAGATGGTGACTGCAGCCATGAAATTAGAAGACGCTTACTCCTTGGAAGAAAAGTTATGACCAACCTAGATAGCATATTCAAAAGCAGAGACATTACTTTGCCAACTAAGGCCCATCTAGTCAAGGCTATGGTTTTTCCAGTGGTCATGTATGGATGTGAGAGTTGGACTGTGAAGAAGGCTGAGTGCCGAAGAATTGATGCTTTTGAACTGTTGGTGTTGGAGAAGACTCTTGAGAGTTCCTTGGACTGCAAGGAGAGCCAACCAGTCCATTCTGAAGGAGATCAGCCCTGGAATTTCTTTGGAAGGAGTGATGCTAAAGCTGAAACTCCAGTACTTTGGCCACCTCATGCAAAGAGTTGACTCATTGGAAAAGACTCTGATGCTGGGAGGGATTGGGGGCAGGAAGAGAAGGGGACGACAGAGGATGAGATGGCTGGATGGCATCACGGACTCGATGGACGTGAGTCTGAGTGAACTCCGGGAGTTGGTGATGGACAGGAAGGCCTGGCGTGCTGCGATTCATGCGGTCCCAAAGAGTTGGACATGACTGAGTGACTGAACTGAACTGAAAGAGATCAATAAAATAAACAATTCTTGGACAGAGGAGCATGGTGGGCTACCTTCCATGGACTCACAAAGAGTCATACATGACTGAGCAACTAAGCACACACACACAAGATCAAACCAGTCAACCCTAAAGGAAATCAACGCTGAATATTCCTTGGAAGGACTGATGCTGAAGCTGAAGCTCAAATAATTTGGCAACATGATGCAAAGAGCCGACTCACTGTAAAAGACCCTGATATGGGAAAGACTGAAGGCAAAAGGAGAAGGGGGAGGCAGAGAATAAGATGGTTAGTTAGCATCACTGACTCAATGGACATGAATTTGAGCATACTCCAGGAGACAGTGAAGGACAGGAAAGCCTGGTGTGCCGGCAGTCCATAGATTCTCAAAGAATCAGCACAACTTAGCAACTGAACAACAACAAAACTACCACCCAGAGGTGGCACCAGTTAGTCCATACACATTGAGAGGACAATGAGGGTGCTGTTGGTAAAAGAAGGGCTCAAAGATACTGAACTGCCCTGAACAAGAACCCACTCTGAGGTGAGACAGTATGTTTCTAACTCTCCAGGCTGGTTAACTGAGTGGAGAAGGTACAAACAGTACATTCTTTCTTCAAGTTAGTTAACACCATTGCCCACACCAGGGTGGTAAGAACAGAACTTGTTTCTCTCCAAAATTATGCCTATTGCTCAGGGGCACTTATGTTGAAGTCATTCTGACAATTTTACAATGCTCTAATTGAACTGCCTGGGCACAGAAGGATTGCTTTTTGCAAAAGAAAAATAGTTGGGAGAATTACAAAAATGGCATATCAGAAAAAGTGCAACATATTCTTGGGCTTTTGAAATGTCAGATTTCTGGGCACCAATTTATCTGGCTTTTATATTACAGCACCACAAACACTCAGAAACTCTTTTTCGCCATTTTTCACAATAAAAATACATTTCTAAGTGCTATTTTAGCTCAATAATGATTGTACAGATCTATTTATTTTGCATTTATGTGAGTGTATGTTGGGAAGGGGGTGGTTCCCTAAGTAATACCTTGCCTTTGGCAATGTTGGGCAACAGAGGAGAATGCATTACATTAATCAGATTGGACCACTCGCTTAGTGAGAAGACTGTAATCTGAATTTTAGCATAATACAAAACATTCAAAGTCCACATGCAAAATTAAGCAGTCACTGAGTTCCTTCTATAAGAATATGTCACTGACATCATCTCTTCTGCTTCAGAGTAACTGAGAAGGCTCAAGGCCAGTATTATAGTCATGAAGAAATTTCTTTTCATTGTATTATGCCCAGAGAGGCAGCTTAAAAGGTGGCTTGGAAATGAAGGGGGGTCTATCACTGCAGGAGAATAGTAGACTCCTTTATCAGCCATACTTCTCACACCAGGAGATGCATAAATAGCACCTTAAGAGTGAAACACTGACCAGCACAACTTTATGAAACACAGAGGGTGTATTGGCAGCAATTGTATTTTTGTCACCTACATTTCAAGTGTTGATATGAAGAGATTTTTCAAAATTACCTTTCTGCAACTAGTGCTGTATCCAGCGAGAGTTGTGGGCAACATGCACCACAGGTTCTAATTCAAAGCACAATGTGAAGAAGGCCTGCCACACAGCAGGTACTCAACAAGTACAAGTTGGGTGAAACCTGACATTTATTTAGGGCTTATCCATAGCAAGCAATATGGTAAAAGGTTTACACATTTAATCCTCACAATAAATTTATTGACTGCATATTATTACAACACTTATTTTAAAGGCAAGGAAAATAGGGCTTTGTAAAGCCAACTAACTTGTTCAAGATTTCATAAATCTCATTTTGGAACTTGATTATGAGCTAATGAAATCTGATTTCAGAGTTTGTAATCTTAACTACTATGTATTACAACCAATGAATGAATGGATGTATGGGTGGGTGGATGGATGGGCGAACTGACAGATGGAATAACAAAAATATTTTGATCATGTAGGGGAAGCAGTAAGTACATCTGAGTAGCTAGAAAAGAAGGCTAAACAGAAGAAGTGACGTTTGACCTCAGTCTTACAGACAGATGCTTCCAGGTGGGGACAGGGAAATGGGCTTCCCAGGCTGGCAGGGGAGCATGAGCAAAGACATAGACATGCAAGTGTCCATGAATCTAGAGGCTGACAGGTAGTCCTGCACAGCTAGTGCACAGGTCTTGCAGGCCAATAGCCCAGAGAAGAGGCTGCTGATGGGTCTCTATGGTGTAAGAGTTGGAATGTTGGGTTGAGTTTGGGTTTTCTTCTGCAAGAAGCTGAAAACCTTCAAAGATATATATATTTAATGATGGATAACATTTATCAAGGACTTAACTATCTGAGCCATGAAGGGTTAAAATCCTCACACTTGCCTAATTTTATATAGTCTAGAACTATTTGTATATGTATTTGGACCCAAGCAGTCCTCCATAACTACAGAGCTAAACAGAGCAAGAGAGAGGCATGATTTTATCTGTGTTTGTGTTTAAAGAGACAGACAAAGCAGCAGTGTGGATGAGCACGAAACTTGGACAAGAGAACCTGGAGAAATGAGCTAAAGCAGGGCTCCTTGGCACTATTAACATTTTGGGCTGGATAATTCTTTTGCTGTGGGAGCCTGTCTCAAATATTGTAGAATGTTTTTCAATGTCCCTGGCCTCTACCCAATAGATGCCCCATAGTATCCCCCTTCAAGGTGCAACAAAAATGTCTCACCAGAGGGCAGACTGTCTTTATTGAGAAAGAATGAGTTAAGGTATTTTGGGGGGGTTGGAAAATGGGATATTTCAGAAATAAGATTAAAAGAACTAAGTAATCCTGTAATCAAAGTAACCAAGTAATCAAAAGGTGGAAAGTGAAAATGTTTAACATAGTCTTGGTCACAGTCAAGGCAATGATAGACCCAGAATTCAGCTCAGGATCTAAATTAGGCAGTGAGTAAAGTAAAAGTCATTCAGTCGTGTCCAGCTCTTTGCGACCCCATGGACTGTAGAGTCCATGGAATTCTCCAGGCCAGAATACTGGAGTGGGTAGCCTTTTCTTTCTCCAGGAGTCTTCCCAACCCAGGAATAGAACCCAGGTCTCCCACATTGCAGGCAGATTCTTTACAACCTGAGCCACCAGGGAAGCCCAGGTTCAAAACCCAGTTCTGTCATTTACCACTGGGTGAACTGGAGAAAATTACTTACACACTGCAGGTCTTAAAAAGAAGATCCTAATAGTATTTCTCTCCAAAAATTGTTGTGAAGGTTTAAACAGAACCCACTCCAGTACTCTTGCCTGGAAAATCCCATTAACGGAGAAGCGTGGTAGGTTACAGTCCATGGGGTCACAAAGAGTCGGACACGACTGAACGACTTCACTTTCACCATGAGTCAAGTGCCTTGCAGAGTTTCTGGCACTTAGTAATTGCTCAATATATGGTATTACTAGCAGGTAAGGGAAACACAGGGTAACTTCTTCAACCCCAGATTGTGGAATTCATGGTTTGAGAGTTTTTAGTGAGTGGACACTGTGAACTCTAAAGCAATTATCTACTCAGTAGAATATCTCTTCTAACTCATTAAAGTTAAGTTGAAGAAAATAATATATAACTGAATTTGGTTTTATATCAGTTGTTTGGTGTATGTATATAAGTGTGTGTGTGTGTGTATGTGTGTACTTCTGGGTTTCTAAGTATACTTGTGCATGTACATATATACATACACAAATTAACTTTTTGGAATTACACTAAAACATTAACACTAATTATACCAGATGTTAGATGATGAGTGAATTTAACTTTTATCTCTATTATTTCTATTATCCTTTTTATTTTTTTCTATAATGAATAATTATGATTTTTATAAATAAGGAACACAAGTAAATGTTCTAAAATACCTTCCTTTAAAATGTACAGATTGAAATCCGACTGTGTGTCAGGTATTGCACTAAAACTAAGGATACAATAATGAGAACTCCTACCCTCATCCTACACCACACACACATACACACACAGGGGAACAACAAAAGCAACAAAAGACACCTTAAACCACATGTTCATGTACTGGAAGGCTGGAACTTGGAAAAATCAAGTTTAAATGTAACTGTGCTACTCCAGAAGCAACAAAAATAACGGGCTTCTGTGACATCATCCTAATCATGTTTTTTAAGTCTGACAGAAGATCCAAAAGAATTTTCCAATTCTCCTACTTTGCAAGGGTTCAGTAGGAAACTCCACTGTTCCCTCCTTTTTAAGATTTTGCTTCCCCTTATTTAGTAATTCCTGTCCTGAGGGAATATAATACAGTTTTGCTGTCCAAATCAACCTTGGGTCTAATTAGTAGAGATAGCTCCCCTGGAAACTATGATTCTTCACAGGGAGACTTGTTTCAGTAACAAAGGCTTTCCTCAGACAGTATATAGGGGTTTTCTATTTTAAAGTACAAATCCTTTTCTTCCTGCACATTCAGGGAAATTTAGAGCAGTATGTATGTTTCTGAGCTCCCATAGATTTACAAGAATAATTTGGGCCTCTGGAAAATTGCAACATCCTGACTGTGTGTGTCAGTGAGATGGATATGCCTGCCTTCGACTCACTGTAACAAGGAGATTCTGCCTCAGAATTGTCACTCTCAGTTTCAACTGGTGTCTGTGTGAAGAGTAATGGACATGATCAATTAAGGATGTTCACTCTACCCTCCACATCCTTTTTAATTAAGTACCTACTGAAATGATGGACTTTACACAGATGACAGTTTTAGGCATTCTGTGTCTGCCCCCTGTCATTCATTCTCACTGCATTTCCGGAATTAGGATTCATGTTCTGTCATCTTGAATATTTTAATATTTTACTGATCTCCAACGTGTTTAGCCATAGGAGGACAGCAGTAAAATAAAATTTTATAGCCAACAAAGTCCTTTATACCTAAAGTTTATTGCACATTTTATATTTTGTTTAACAACACATGGCTCCTTGAGAATCTGAAATAAACATAGCTTCTTCAAGTCACAGTGGGCTTATGCTGTTTCATTTCTTGTTAAGAGTTGATTCCATCATTGGGATAGAAAGAATTCCTCATAATTGGCCATAGAGGCTGCAATTCTATCAGGCAGGTGCTTCTTTCTCTAACAGTATTAAGTCAACCTTAAATTTCCTTGTGTTAGAAAAATGCCCCCCCTTTTCACTTTGCTCTCAAAATACAGCTATTCAAAGTGACCTTTTTCCATGAACTCCCTGGATTACATTCTGTTTTAACCAGTAAGTCAGGGATCAATCAATTGAGAAGAAGTGAAGGAGTCTGTTGACTCCTAAAGTAGTTGGTATTTTCTAGCAACAATTTTTCTCACTGTTTGGCTAGGGCCTGTAAAATTTTATGATAATGACAAAACTGCTGTTTTGTGTAGTGATGGTTTCTTGCAGTAATTAAGACTATCTTATTTGTGTTCTTTGGTTTGCAAAGTTGGCATGGTAGACCAAGAAGTGAATAAAGAATTGCAATACCGTGCAGGACATGAGAGTAGTTTCTGCTGTTCCCTGATTGAGCCAAATAACTGGTTTGAGGGATTTTTCAATTGTTGTTTTTGTTGTTGTGTATAGCAATTTAAAACAAACAAACAAACAAAAAAAAACCCAGGGTTTTCCCATAAGACAAACTGCAGAGAGAACTGGCATCCCAGAAGAGTAAAATATAAGGAAAATATCACTGAACTAGCTTCATAGCTTCAGTTCCCAGTTCTGATACTATTATTCTGGGGGGAGCGGGGGTGGAGGGCAAGGAGGGAGCAAATTATTTTGTTGCTCCATGAGTTTAAAACTGAGTTTTAAAAAATGGATTAGGTTCATTTCTTGAATGAACTCCAATTTTCTGTAGTTCTAAATAAAATACATTAAACCTATTTATACCATTTGTGTCATTGTCAAAATTTCATCTCTTCATTCGCTCATTGTATCTCCTAGCAAGATTTATTAAATAACCAACATTCATTGAGAACTCAAATATCTTGAACTTGTCTTTTCCTCTAACACTTCCAAACAGGACATACTATAGGACAGGATATTTTGGGGACAAAGAGTTAAAAAGAATGGTAACTGGCATACAGAAATACACCGCTGATCTTGGTCTTACTGAGCTCTTGACCTATTTTCCTGCCTGAATGGCCAGGAAGAAATTTCAAAAGGCTTTAACCCTCCTCAAACTCAGAAACAGAATCTAAAAATATAAGCGCCCTATAGAAGTTCCTTACCACTTCTTTTTATCTTCAAAGATGAGATCACTGGGCCTTCAAATGAGAGTGGTGTTAGGGGGGGTCAACATTTCTGGATGCTGACTTCAGATTTTCAGGACTCTTGGGCCTTTGCCATCAGATGCTGAGTTTCTACGAGGCCATCTTAAGAACTGAAACATACCAGAAAGAGTGGAGGTTAGTCCTTGGATTTTTTTTAATGACTTGTTTCCCCTGATATCCTTGTGGTCAGGAACTTCATTGTACTGTCTACGTTTTTTGGCTTCAATTTAAAGTATGTTTTCTAGTCTGTCTTTTACTGAGCTGGAAATAATGCATCCTATGCCCCTTTGAACAGTCCTTCTTACTGCTGAATATGATTGTTAAGGTGCCCTTCAACTATCATTACTGTAAGCCATGTATCCTTTGCGATAAACATAATTAAAAACTGCTCCAGGGTCTTCTTAAAGTTATGTGAGATTTTAACATTTTTATGCCTGGTGTGGGTGATGTTTAAAAAACAGTACTGGGATGGGAAAGCAGGAGGGATGTCAAAAGATACCCTCCATCTTTAACGCTCCCTTGATGGAAATGACAGCCTTATTTGTTTTGTTAACCAGTGCATAATTAAAAGTCAATATTCAAGATCATAATAAAAATCTGTATAACTATTCATGTTGTGAGACTGAGGCTTGGAAGAAAAATCCATTAAAACACAGCCATGTGTAATTTACAAGAAATCAGTAATAAAATGTTTGCTCTCGACATTATCTGCAAAATGGTCTGTATATTATGGGAATAAATCCATATAACTTGGAGGCTGTAGATAAACATCCATAGGCAAAGTTCACATTGAGGTTATCTGCCTTATGCTCTGAACTGGGGAGTGCTATTTAAAGGAGATAAATTGTGGTTTACTTCTCCAAGTCTCAAGTACATTGTGCAGAAATGAGTTTAGTTCCTGAGAGGGTATCTGTCATATCCAAACAGGAAAAGAATGCCATTGCAGGATCGTACCCATTGCAGAAAGAATATAACTTTTGTCCTCAGTGGGAAACAGAAGGAAGCTTCTTAACACTTAAAAGTCCTGAATGAACCTTCTGTTCATACAACAATGGGAGATACTTGATACTTTGCAAAACACTGATTCATTAGGCAATAGAGTGATGTCTTATTTTAAGTCATCAGTGAATTCAGTGCTCAAGTATGTGAAACTTTCATGAAGCTAGATCTTGGATTCTGAAGTAAGAATAATTCTTTACACATAGGAGAAAACCTAATAGCAATAGGAAGAAGTCCTGAAACACCATAGCCGAAAAGTTTTCATGACAGAACAATACCTTTCAAGGCAAGAAAATGGGCACTGGCTTTGGATAATATTTGGTTCCCTGGCCTTTACTAAGGATTGTTGCTTCTTTGCATTTAAATTAGACTCTAAAGTTAGGGAGAGGAAGCAGGTCTCTCTTCTGTCACTTTGTTTCCTTTCCCACCTCTCTGTAACCTCTCTCCAGCAGCAGAGGTGACTTCAGATCTTGTCTGGGGATGCCTACTAACATTTATTTACAGTAAAGACCCAGTTTTAGAACCCCAGGCTTTGCTTTTGATATGGAAATGGAAACTCTGAAATTTATAAATCTCCTTTCTCTCCTGGTACACTTGATCTTCAGGAATTATTGTCCTCTGGGAGGGGGGCAGCGGTTCTCAAAATCAGCAGCATCAGCGTCACCTGGGAAATTATCAGAAATGCAGTTCTTGGGTCCTACCCCAGATCTTCTGAATCAGAAATTCTGGATGAGATTTTGGAATGAGGCCCAGCAATCTATCGCTTAGCAAACACTCCAGGTGATTCTGATGCTCGCTAACATTGAAGAATCAGTGCTGTAGGGAGTCCAAGATATTCTCTCTGAGGCTCAGAGTCCAACAATGATTTTTTTGTCCTAAGTGATAACTGTCTTTTCCCTTAAGCCAATGAATGCTCTGGATTCCATTGATGGGCAATCACAGAGCAATACAATTCACTTAAATAAAAAATGGACTTATTATATATCTCAGAAACCTTAACCCCTTTACACAGGTCCTATTTTCTGTCCTGAAAAAGAACTTTGGTAAGTCTATTTAGGCTCCCATTTTCAGTAGGATTTCTTAAAATCCTGTCTCATTCTCCTCATTGCTTTCAGAAAATAGAGGCTGGAATGCCATCTGAAGCTCTAGACCAATTTCATATTAGTCTAGTTAGAAAATAATATATTGTACAGTACAGTGAAGATAAAATCGGTATTCTGACAACATAAATCTATAAACTGGGCCTCAGTGAACTCATGAACTAGAACCATGTTAGTAAATATTGTGGTGAGGACCTCAAGACTTAGAAGTGCTTCCAAATCATGAAAAAACAAATACATCAAGCCATGTTGACTCTGCACTCAAGTAATAAGTGTATTCCGTTATCCTCTCCAGATTTAATACTTCATCTCCATGGATGTAGTCCAGTTCAACACAATTGATCTGGAATCAGCTTACTGGCAACAGCGTCCACATTCTGACTGCAAAATCCCTCACTCCCTGTTCAAACCTGAAAACAGGACTTGGGGATAGAGGCCATGGATAACACTAGGAGAAGGTTCTTGTACCAAAGTAGACAGGGGAAAGACCGCTAAGGTCCTGGTTCCCAGACTATGCACAGGGTACTGCACCAAACATAAGAGTGCCACAAGGGATTCTAAACTTGTGAGAGAAACACAGCGATATTCCAGATCCACCCACACTACATGAAGCTTGTAGTATTCCACAGCTTCAACATTACCTCCAGATCCTTTCAGGACACCCTACCCTCTCAAAGTTGGATTTTCAGAGGTTTCTGTGATAAAAAGCTGTTATTGTTGTTCAGTTGCCCAGTCATGTACGACACTTTGTGACCCCATTGACTGCAACATGCCAGGCACTAAAAAAGGTAGTGCCCTGCAAAAATCGCTGTGTAACTGGAAATAAGGATGTCAATGTTCAATCCAATGCCAAGATTTGAAAAGCTGTGCAGTGCTCAACAAGCACACACACCCATCAGAAGGTAACTGTGGTTATGAAAGAATGGAAGGAATATTTTTTTTCATTCAAGTACATGTGTTTTTTTCAAATGGCTATTAAGTTGTTACGACGCAAATTCATTATCTATTTTAATCTACTTAACAAACACAACTGTTAGGCATTTCTTTTGGCCTACAAGTATTACGAACCAAGAAAATTTGTGAATCTCTGGGTCAGGGGATTCTTCTTATCTGGAACTACAAAGAGTAAGATATTCACCTCAGAGGCAAAGGCAGAAATGGTAGGAGCCAAAGGCTGTCAGACAGAAGCTGCCAGACAAGGCCAAGAATGTAGGACTGAAGCTGTCCGGAGTCCTCCCTTGGCTCAACTGCCAGCATGGCAACTGTTTTCTTTGCCTTGTATTATAATGAACTTCTACACATCAATTTCTTCCATTAGAATGTATATTCAAGATCTTTCCTTATTTGTTTCTCTATTTTCCCAGCACAACATCACAAATGCTTTCCGAGAGATTATCTTGGAATTAAACAACTTTTCAATTCAGTTGAGGACATCTTCTCAGTCTCTTTGATTATTCTTGGATTTCTCAGATTTCAAGTGGATTCAACACCTGTGATGAGGCCCCATGATACTTCCCTGCACATTGGGGCTTGAGCAGATGTCAGAATTTAAGGTTTATGTAAGCTTGGGGCTTGGAGGCTGGCTGTCCCCACCTTTCAGAGTCTTGGACCTGTGTGTCTCAGTGAATGAAAGGATGAATGAATGAGTGGATGAAATCTTTGAAAGACTGAACTGTGTTTAACTTCATGGCCATTAGTCTTACACGTCAGGAAATAAAAGGTAGCAAACAAGGGCAATCAGGACTGCTTGTCCACACCCCTAGGAAGTTCTCTCTTGAGAATTATATTCTTTTAAAGGCCTTCTCCAAAGCCATCAGCTCAAAGAGTCTGCCTATCTTAAGAGTCATTAAGATCTTTTTATCTTTATGAAAATAAGATTTCCTGATAATTCCCTTGACATACGAACGCTTTCTTAATCTCTCTTCTATACTCACCAGGAAGGATAGAGAGTTCTGTTTAGCATGGTCCTCTCTACATCATCTGTGCACATAAACACGGTTGACCCAACTCTTATATGTATGACCATATCTGCTCTGACTTTGCTCCAGGTAGATCCTTAGTTATTGAGTAGAGGAAGAAGACTAAATTTATCAAAATGGTTCCGTGTAATTAAAGTTCATTGACGCATCTGCCAGATTGCTTAGCAGTGTGGGCTTGTGTATGGATTGTATTTCAATGGTCCATTTGTAAACCAGTTATGTGGAACATGAAATTCATTTTTCCATTAAAAAAGGTATTTATAAAAGGTAGTTACTTTTCCAGCTTAGCCCCCAAACTTATTTAGCCTGTAATTTTGCTAGAATAATGTATATTCACAAGGATGTTCATACAGCCTTGGTGTTTATTGTTAAATAAAGAAGTAAAATTAAATAAGTTTCTACTTTTAAATGTCTCTTGAAGGCTCATATTTTGACAAACACAGCTTTAAATAAAATGGATGAGACAGATGAAAACTTTTAGAAAGATTCTGAAACAAATTTTGTGAAAAATCCGAACCTGTAGAATCCCATCCCAGCAACAGCAGTACTTAACCCAGCAACAGCAGTAATGATAGCCTTGGCATTCATGGGAATAATTCTCCCCAGACCTCATTCTCTGCGTTACCACCTCCTCCACAGGTAACAGATACATGTCAATCTATCCTCCTGGCATCCCTTCCCCCTTCATCAGGTGATAGCATCTCAATATTCCTTCAGAGGAAAAAATTCTACACTCTCAGTTTATGAAGTTGACTGACTCCATCTCTGAAGTTAAGAAGCATTCAGGGAATTCAGTCCTGGGTTGGCTAATCAGAGCATTTCGGCCTTCACCTTACTGACTGGTCCAGAGATGAGCACGTGATCTTAGGAGTTCTAGTCAGGACCAAGGTGCATGGCTTTACTCGGACTCTAAGGAAAAAGACCTTTGTTCCCCTAGAGTTTCTAAGCTTGTAACAGGCAAGCCTGATGCTGCTTTTAAGACAACAACAACAAAAAGCAACCACTGAGCCTACTTGGAAATTAAGCCAACACAGGAAGGTGGAGCCAAGGAACATAGAAAATTAAATCTCTGACTACACATTTTAAACACCTGTGTCTCAAGCCTGTTCCTTGACTACATGAGCCAATGATTTGTCCTTTATATTTCAGGCATTTTTATTTGGCTTTCTGTCACTTTCAATCAAAAGAGCTAATTTATTTTACAACAAATGTCAACTTATAGTTTATGTTTTAGAATACTTCTGTGAGGATACCAAAGAAGACCCACACAAGCTGTCTCCACATTCTGATACCATGTGGGCTGGTTCCAGAGATTTCCAAAATCTGAATCAGAGGTCATTGATTATTTTGTTCATGTTTCTTGATTTGAGTCTATTCCTACCATTGATCACCCACTGTTAAGTTCAGTCACTCAGTTACATCCAACTCTTTGTGACCCCATGGACTGTGGCATGCCAGTCCTCCCTGTCCATCATCTACTCCCAGAGTTTACTCAAGCTCATGTTCATTGAGTTGATGATGTCAGCTAACCATCTGATCCTCTGTCATCCTCCTTTCCCGCCTTCAATCTTTCCCAGCATCGGGTCTTCTCCAATGAGTCAGTTTTTCACATCAGGTGGCCAAAGTATTGGAGTTTCATCTTCAGCATCAGTCCTTCCAATAAATATTCAGGACTGATTTCCTTTAGGATGGACTGGTTGGATCTCCTTGCAGTCCAAGGGACTCTCAAGAGCCTTCTCCACACCACAGTTCAAAAGCATCAATTCTTAGGTGTTCAGCTTTCTTTATAGTCCAACTCTCACATTCATACATGACTACTGGAAAAACCATAGCTTTGACTAGATGGACCTTTGTTGGCAAAAGTAATTTCTCTGCTTGTTAATATGCTGTCTAGATTAGTCAAAGCTTTTCTTTCAAGGAGCAAGTGTCTTTTAATTTCATGGCTGCAGTCACCATCTGCAGTGATGTTGGACCCCAGGAAAATAGTCTGCCACTGTTTCTATTGTTTCCCCATCTACTTGCAATGAAGTAATGGGACCAGATACCATGATCTTAGTTTTCTGAATGTGGAATTTTAAGCCAGCTTTTTCACTCTCCTCTTCCACTTTCATCAAGAGTCTCTTTAGTTCTTTCTCACTTTCTGCCATAAGGGTGGTGTCATCTGCATATCTGAGGTTATTGATATTTCTCCCAGCAATCTTGATTCCAGCTTGTGCTTCATCCAGCCCAGTGTTTCTCATGATGTACTCTGCATATAAGTTAAATAAGCAGGGTGACCATATACAGCCTTGACGTACCCCTTTTCTTATTTGGAACCAGTCAGTTATTCCATGTCCAGTTCTAACTGTTGCTTCCTGACCTGCATACAGATTTCTCAGGAGGCAGGTCAGGTGGTCTGGTATTCCCATCTCTCTAAGAATTTTCCAGAGTTTGTTGTGGTCCACACAGTCAGAGGCTTTGGCATAATCAATAAAGCACAGTTCAGTTCAGTTCAGTTCAGTCACTCAGTCATGTCCGACTCTTTTTGTTGTTCCATGTCCAGTTCAAACTGTTGCTTCCTGACCTGCATACAGATTTCTCAAGAGGCAGGTCAGGTGGTCTGTTCTTTGGAACTCTCTTGCTTTATCGATGATCCAACGGATGTTGGCAAGTTGATCTTTGGTTCCCCTGCCCATTGTCAGTAATGTTTTATTCTTTCCTCCTCTGTTCCCAGGAAGATTATAGAAATGTAACAGAAAGAGAAATAAGAAATCATAGAAATATAATAAGACTTTTTCTTTGGTTAGAGAACTGGAGTTCTTCTCTCTTTTCACTGTCAACATGCATATCTTAACAAAATCACTTTAATCTCCCCAGGTCTTTGTTCCCATATTAGTTTAAGGAGAGAATGTGATTTTGAGATTTCTAAAAGTAACTGAAGTTGTAAGGGAAACGAATTGTGACCAGAGTTAAAACAAAGGCATGGGCAATCCTGCTCTGGCACATATATCCAGAAAAGACAAAGACTCTAATTTGAAAAGATACATACACCTCAGTGTTCATAGCGGCACTATTTACAAAGCCAAGACATGGGATCAAGCTAAATGGCCATCAACAGATGAATGTACATGCACGTGNCAGAGTTAAAACAAAGGCATGGGCAATCCTGCTCTGGCACATATATCCAGAAAAGACAAAGACTCTAATTTGAAAAGATACATACACCTCAGTGTTCATAGCGGCACTATTTACAAAGCCAAGACATGGGATCAAGCTAAATGGCCATCAACAGATGAATGTACATGCACGTGTGCTTAGTCACTCAGTCGTGTCCAACTCTTTGTGACCTCCATGGACTGCACCCTGTCAGGTTCCTCTGTCCATGGGATTCTCCAGAAAAGATATTGGAGTGGGTTGCCATTCCCTTCTCCAGGGGATCATCACAACCCAGAGATTGAACCCAGGCCTTCCACATTGCAGGAAGATTTTTTACCATCTGAATGTACATATATACATAAACACACAGAATATTGCTTAACCATAAAAAAAGAATGAAATAATGCTATTTTCAGGAACATGGATGAACCTGGAAAATATCATACTAAGTGAAGTAAGACATATAGAGAAAAATAAATATCATATGCTATCACTTACATGTGGAATCTAAAAAAAGCAATACAAATGAAATTATTTTACCAAACAGAAGTAGACTCACAGACATAGAAAACAAAAGGATGGTTACCAAAGGGGAAAGGGGGGATAAACTAGGAGTTTGGGATTAACAAATACACACTACAAGATATGAAATAGATAAACAAGAAGGACCTACTGTTGAACAGGAAACTATATTTAATATCTTACAATAATCTGTAAGGGCAAAGATTACACTTTGCTGTATACCTGAAATTAATATTACATTGTAAATCAACTATACTTTTCAAAAAGTTCACTTTAAAGAAGTAAATTTTATAGTATGTAAAATCTATCTCAATAGAGAATTTAAAAAACCTGGGAACCAGTAAGAAAGTGATTTCCTGAAATGAACCAAGCTGAGAGCAGTGAAGGATGGGAAAACTGGGTATTTCCTGGACATAATCCCAGTGAAAGGTAAGACAGTGCTTGGGAAGAAACACTGAATCAAATGATTCCCCATGGGACTCCATGAAGCAGACCATCAGTCTTCCAAGCACAAGGCAATGCAGATTAAAATTGCTCCATATACAAATGGCTATAAGTTTCTCTTCCATGAATGCATCCAAGCAGACTATGCTTAATATATCTGGTCATTTATACCACCCCTATAGTACAACTCAGATAAAATAACACTTAACTTTTTATAATAGGGAGGTGAGAGGGGAGGAGAGATATTTTATGACAGAAGACTTTTATTCCTCTGAAAATGAATATAATCCTGGTTAAAAATGAGCGAGGCTTTTTAACTTATTGGAGTAATTAGTCGACATTTTATTATAAAATAAGACAATTTTACAGTGCTGATTTCTGCCCTTTCTACAACATTAATGTCCAGAGAAAGGTTTTAACTCCAAACAGAATGGGTTGCTGGCAGTATGCTAACAAGATACTCAAGATTTAAAAAACAAAACAAACAAACAAAAACCATCATAATATGCACAAGTTTAAAGGCAGCTGTAAAAGGCTAGCCCTGAGTTGTATATACAATATATTTATCAACATTTCCTTTTGGGAGACTGTGATGCTAACTTTATTACTAAAGGCGTTTGACACCGGTTTTAGGGTGTTCTCTTGACTCAGGCAAAAAACAAATGAAAAGAAACCTTGTGCTTGTTTTCTCTAATCTAGCGGAGCCAAGATGCACATTGTAATAAATTAAAAAGCATCAGCCATTAAAATTACAGAGTTTGAGGGACTTTCATGTCAGGGAAGATGGAGTAAACATACTTTTTCCTATGCCTTGTGCCAACTACAACTAAAAACTCTGGGCATTACACATGACAGAAACATACAGAGACTGGAAAAAGTAGAAAAGGAAGACAAATGATCTGGGGGCTTTGGGAGTCAAGGAACAACACAGTGGTAAGTTCCCTGGGTCTGTATGCGCTCATTTCCCATGCTAGTGAGGTAATGCTCAAAATCCTTCAAGCTAGGCTTCAAAGGTACATGAACTGAGAACTTCCAGATGTACAAGTTAGATTTAGAAAAGGCAGAGGAACCAGAGATCAAATTGCCAACATCTGTTGGATCATAGAAAAAGCAAATGAATTCCAGAAAAACATCTACTTCTGTTTCATTGACTACATTAAATCCTCTGACTGTGTAGATCACAAGAAACTGTGGAAAATTCTGAAAGATGGGAATACCAGACCACCTGACCTGCCTCATGAGAAACCTGTATGGAGGTCAAGAAGCAATAGTTAGAACTGGACATGGAACAACAGACTGGTTCAAAACTGGGAAAGGGGTACGTCTAGGCTGTATATTGTCACCCTGCTTATTTAGCTTATATGCAGAGTACATCATGCAAAATGCAGGGCTGAATGAAGCGTAAGCTGGAATCAAGGTTGCTGGGAGAAATACCAATAACCTCAGATATGCAGATGACACCACCTTTATGGCAGAAAGTGAAGAAGAACTAAAGAGCCTCTTGATGAAGGTGAAAGAGGAGAGTGAAATAGCTGGCTTAAAACTCCACATTCAGAAAACTAAGATTATGGCATCTGGTCCCATCAGTTCACGGCAAATAGATGGGGAAACAATGGAAACAGTGACAGACTTTATTTTCTTGGACTCTAAAATCACTGCAGATAATGACTGCCACCATGAAATTAAAAGACCCTTGCCCCTTGGATGAAAAGCTATGACAAAACTAGACATCATATTAAAAAAGCAGAGACATTACTTTGATGACAAAGGTCCATATAGTCAAAGCTATAGTTTTTCCTGATGCAAAAAGCTCACTCATTGGAAAAGACCTTGATGCTGGGAAAGATTGAAGGCAGGAGGAGAAGTGGACAACAGAGGACGAGTAGGTTGGATGGAATCACTGACCCCATGGATATGAGTTTGAGCAAGCTCTGGGAGTTGGTGATGGACAGGGAAGCCTGGCATGCTGCAGTCCATGGGGTCACAAAGAGTTCGACACATCTGAGCAACTGAACTGATAAACCTACAGATTCAAAAACTCGAGCAAATCCCAAAGAGTGTAATTTTTTCTTTAATCCACAGCAAGTGTATTTATCTGCTGAGGCTACAGTTACAGAATATCACACACTGGGTGACTTGAATAACAAAACTTAATTTTGTCACAGTTCTGCATGTTAGAACTCTAAGATCAAAGTGCTGGCAGAATGACTTCCTGGTGAATCCTTCTTTCCTGGCTTGTAGAACAGCTGTCTTCTTAGTATGTCTTCTCATGACCTTTCCTCTGTGTATGCATGGCAGAGGGGTGTGGAAGGGAGAAGGGAAGAGAAAGAGAGGGAAAGAGAGAGAGATCTGAAGTCTCTTTCTCTTCTTATAATGATACGAGCTTTATCAGATTAGCACCTCACACTATAATCTCAACTGACATATAATACCTCCTAAAAGGAGTGAATATATGAACTGACTGGTTCAAAATTGGGAAAGGAGCATGACAAGGCTGTATATTGTCACCCTGCTTATTTAACGTCTATGCAGAGTACATCACGAGAAATGCCTTGCTGGATGGATCACAACCTGGAATGAAGATTGCAGGAGAAATATCAACAATCTCAGATATGTAGATGATATCAATCTAATGGCAGAAAGTGAAGAGGAACTAAAGAGCCTGCGATGAAGGTGAAAGAGGAGAGTGGAAAAGCTGCCTTAAAACTCAACATTCAAAAAACTAAGATCATGGCATCTAGTCCCATCACTTCAAAGAAAATAGATGAGGAAAAAGTAGAAGCAGTGACAGATTTTATTTTCTTGGGCTCCAAAATCACTGCATTGACTGCAGCCATGAAATTAAAAGACGCTTGCTCCTTGGAAGCAAAGCCATGGCAAACCTAGACAGCATATTATAAAGCAGAGGCATCACTTTGCCAACAAGGGTCCGTCTAGTCAAAGCTATGGTTTTTCCAGTAGTCGTGCATGGATGTGAGAGTTGGACCATAAAGAAGGATGAGTGCTGAAGAATTGTGGTGATAGGGAAGACTCTTGAGAGTCCCTTTGACAGCAAAGAGATAAAACCAATCAATCCTAAAGGAAATCAACTTTGAATATTCATTGGAAGGACTGATGCTGAAGCTGAAGCTCCAATATTTTGGTCACCTGATGTGAAGAGCCAACTCATTGGAAAAGACCCTGATGCTGAGAAAGATGGAAGGCAAAAGGAGAAAAGGGCAGCAGATGAGATGATTTTCACTGACTCAAGAGACATGAATTTGAGCAAACTTCAGGAGATAATGAAGGACAGGGAAGCCTGGTGTGCTTCAGTCCATGAGGTTGCAAGGAGTCAGACACAACTTAGCCACTCAATAACAACCTCCTTAAAGACCATATCATAAAATATGGTAACATTGTGGGTTAGAGTTTAAACATACAAATTTGGGGGCAACATTTCATTCTGTAGCACCAAGAAACACCCATCACAATAAAACTTCTGAAAATTACAGACAAAAAATTCCTCAAGACAGCAACAGAGTAATGACACTTATAAGGAAAACAATTTGGATGATAATGGATTTCTCATCAGCAGCAATGGAGCTCAGGAAGCATTCCAACACCGTTAATTGATTTAAAGAGAAAAGAAACCACAATAATTCCCCTAAGGAATGGGGGAACTGAGCTGATATCACATCCCAGAGCCTGAGCAGCCCTGGTTCCCAAGGCAGGACTGGGGTGGAGCTGAGAGGGAAAGGACAGTATCTGCCAGCAAATTAGGCCCCTTTGGACCTGGAGGGTCTGGTCCCCTGTGGATGGAACCCCAATCTCTAGATACAGGCAGGGTCTCCAACAACTCAACTAAACTTAGTGCATTCAAAGGACAGTGGGCTCTCGGGGCTGGAGGAGCTTTGAAAAGTCCCCTGCTCTTCAGGTCTCCAGTTGGTGGGCTTCCTCCTGGCAGGTTCCTTCCTGGGAGTCACCTCCCCTAGGTATGACAGCACCCTCAACATAGTGGTCTCGGCGAAATGCTTGGAATTTGTCTGTGGAGTGAAGGGTAAGGGGGATGAAGTATGAGACATGAGCCCGGGGCTGTTTCTTCTAGCATGCTGCTGCTGCTGCTGCTAAGTCGCTTCAGTCATGTCCGACTCTGTGCGACCCCATAGATGGCAGCCCACCAGGCTCCCCTGTCCCTGGGATTCTCCAAGCAAGAACACTGGAGTGGGCTGCCATTTCCTTCTCTAATGCATGAAAGTGAAAAGTGAAAGTGAAGTTGCTCAAGTTGTGTCCGACCCTTCGCGACCCCATGGACTGCAGCCTACCAGGCTCCCCGTCCATGGGATTTTCCAGGCAAGAGTACTGGAGTGGGCCGCCATTGCCTTCTCCATCTTCTAGCATATTCCATCCTAACCTTCTAGCATATTCCACCCTAATCTACAACCCAGTAGCAGAAGTTTGTCTTTAGCTTTCCTTGTCCAAGCAATCTGAGTGGGGCATCAAGAAATGCTGCCGCCTTGTGGACATTTTCTGTAACAACAACTTTCAAACTGGTGTTTCTGAGCGCTTCATTATTTCTAAAGCTTGCAGGTCAGTAAATCACACCTGCCCTCAAGAAATGTCCTGGAGTAGATAATTGGAAAACAGTTCCAAACAGGGAAGACCTTCAAGAAGCCAATTTCAAGAGGTAAATTAAATGCACATTGTTTTGCTGTTTTTTTTTTTAAGTCCATGAAAAATGCTCCACATAGCTCATTATTCAGTCAGTTCAGTTCAGTGGCTCAGTCGTGTCTGACTCTTTGCAACCCCATGAATCGCAGCACGCCAGGCCTCCCTGTCCATCACCATCTCACGGAGTTCACTCAGACTCACATCCATCGAGTCCGTGATGCCATCCAGCCATCTCATCCTCTGTCGTCCCCTTCTTCTCCTGCCCCCAATCCCTCCCAGCATCAGAGTCTTTTCCCATGAGTCAACTTTTGCATGAGGTGGCCAAAGTACTGGAGTTTCAGCTTTAGCAGCTCATTATTAGAGAAATGCAAATCAAAACTCCAACAAGGTATCATCTGGAATGAGTCAGAATGGCCAGCATCAAGAAGTCTACAAACAGCCCAGTGTTCTTGCCTGGAGAATCCCAGGGACGGGGGAGCCTGGTGGGCTGCTGTTCATGGGGTCGCACAGAGTCGGACACGACTGATGTGACTTAGCAGCAGCAGCAGCAGCAAATCAAAACTCCAACAAGGTATCATCTGGAATGAGTCAGAATGGCCAGCATCAAGAAGTCTACAAACAGTAAATGTTGGGGAGTGCATGGAGAAAAGGGAACCCTCTTAGGCTGTTTTTGCAAATTTAAAATGGTAACCTCCATGATGGAAAGAGGTTCATTAAAAAAACTAAAAATAGAGCTACTGCATGATCCAGCAATCCCACTCCCAGGCCTGTATGCCAAGAAAAAATATAATTCAGAAAGCCACAT
This sequence comes from Cephalophus harveyi, assembly GCA_006410635.1. Taxonomy (NCBI): domain Eukaryota; kingdom Metazoa; phylum Chordata; class Mammalia; order Artiodactyla; family Bovidae; genus Cephalophus; species Cephalophus harveyi. Next base: position 9,573 of record SJYT01025636.1, on the reverse strand, counting down.
GCACCCACAGCGTTCACTGCAGCACTACTGAAATAGCCACGACATGGAAGCAAGCAAAATGTCCACTGATGGATGGATAAAGAAGATGTGGTACATATTTATACAATGGAATATAGCTCAGCCATAAAAAGAATGCAATAATGCCTTTTCTGGCAATGTAGGTGGACCAGGACATGATCATCCTAAGTGAAAGCAGTCAGACAGAGAAGGACAAATAGCCTATTATATCACTTATTAGAGATGTAAACTCCTTTACAAAACACAAATAGACTCACAGACTTAGAAAACTAACTTACAGTTACCAAAGAAGACAGCTGTAAGGGATGAGGAGTAAAAAAGGAGGTTGGGATGAACATTTACACAGTAATACATTTAAACAAGGTAATCAATAAGGACCTGCTATATAGTATAGGAAACTCTACTGAACACACTGTAATAACATGTTTGGGAAAAGAAATCCAAAGGAATAGTGTGGTCTCTGTATGTGTAAATGAATCAGGATTGCCTTAAAATGAAAAAAAAATTGTTTTTTAATCAACTATATTTCAATATAAAATAAAAATCAAATTTAAAAAGAAAAATGCCCATGGTTTTCCCCTCAAGCCTGGCTGACCTGGGCTGGTGTCATATCACTGGAGCCTGAGCAGCCTTGGCCCCAAGGCAGGACTGGGGTGGAGCTGAGGGAGCTGGAAAGGATGTGCCAGCAAATCAGATGCCCTGGACCTGGAATGCCTGGTCCCCTGTGCACAGGACCCCAATCTCCACATCCCAGGGGGCCCTCCTACAGCTCAACCAAGCCTAGTGTTCCCAAAGGATGGTGGATCATCTGGACTGGATTTGTCTGGGGAGTGAAGAGTAAGGGGCTAGTGTTCCCAAAGGATGGTGGGTCACCTGTGCTGGATTTGTCTGGGAAGTGAAGAGTAAGGGGGGAAAAGCAAAGAGACACTAGCTCTGGGCTATTTCTTCTGACACATTCCACTCTAATCCACAACCCAGGAACACGACTTTCTCTAGGGCTCCCCTGGTGGCTCATCTGGCAAAGAATCCGCCTGCAACACGGGAGACCTGGGTTCCATCCCTGGGTTGGGAAGATCCCCTGGAGGAGGGCATGGCAACCCACTCCTGTATTCTTGCCTGGAGAATCCCCATGGACAGAAGAGCCTGGTGGGCTACTGTCTACGGGGTCACAAAGAGTCAGACACGAAGTACAGCCACTATGGAGAACAGTGTGGAGATTCCTTTAAAAATTGCAAATAGAACTGCCTTATGACCCAGCAATCCCACTGCTGGGCATACACACCGAGGAAACCAGAATTGAAAGAGACACATGTACCTCAATGTTCATCGCAGCACTGTTTATAATAGCCAGGACATGGAAACAACCTAGATGTCCATCAGTAGATGAATGGATAAGAAAGCTGTGTTACATATACACAATGGAGCATTACTCAGCCATTAAAAAGAATACATTTGAATCAGTTCTAATGAGGTGGATGAAACTGGAGCCAATTATACAGAGTGAAGTAAGCCAGAAAGAAGAACACCAGTACAGTATACTAACACATATATATGGAATTTAGAAAGATGGTAATGATAACCCTGTATGTGAAACCAGAATTGAAAGAGACACATGTACCTCAATGTTCATCGCAGCACTGTTTATAATAGCCAGGACATGGAAACAACCTAGATGTCCATCAGCAGATGAATGGATAAGAAAGCTGTGGTACATATACACAATGGAGCATTACTCAGCCATTAAAAAGAATACATTTGAATCAGTTCTAATGAGGTGGATGAAACTGGAGCCAATTATACAGAGTGAAGTAAGCCAGAAAGAAGAACACCAGTACAGTATACTAACATATATATATGGAATTTAGAAAGATGGTAATGATAACCCTCTATGCAAGACAGCAAAAGAGACACGGATGTATAGAACGGACTTTTAGACTCTGTGGGAGAGGGAGAGGGTGGGATGATTTGGGAGAATGGCATTGAAACATGTATACTATCATGTAAGAAACGAATCACCAGTTTATGTTTGATACAGGATACAGGATGCTTGGGGTTGGTGCACGGGGATGATCCAGGGAGATGATATGGAGTGGGAGGTGGGAGGGGGTTTCAGGATTGGAAACTCATGTACACCCATGACTGATTCATGTCAATGTATGGCAAAACCAATACAGTATTGTAAAGCAAAATAAAGTGAAAATAAAAACTAAAAAAAAGAGTCGGACACGACTGAGCGACTAAGCACAGCCCACTGGTTGCCCAGGAATCCAAGACAGGCACTGAGAAGTGCTGCCACCCTGTGGACATTTCCTGGAACAACAACTTTCAAACCATTTCTTCTGGTCACTTCATATTTCCAAGGCCTGCGGGGCTGTAAAGCCTATCTGCCCTTGAGAAATGTCCGTGGGTAGGTAATTGGAAAAAATGTTCAAAACAAGTAGACCGTCAAGAAGCCAATCTCAACAGGTAAATTAAACACACACCGGTTTTATATATATATAAAATACATGAAAAGATGATCCACATGGCTCATTAACAGAGGAATGCAAATCAAAACTACAACAAGGTATCACCTTCCACCAGTCAGAATGGCTATCATCAAAAGTCTACAAACAGTGAATGCAGGAGAGGGCATGGAGAAAAGGCAGCAGTCCTATGCATTGTTTTAGGGACTGTAAATTGGTAACACCCAAATGGAAACTAGTGTGGAGATTCCTTTAAAAAAAAAAACCTAAAAATAGAGCTACTACATGATGTGGCAATCCCACTCCTAGAGGCCTGTATGAGGAGTAAAGGTATAATGTGAAAAGACACATGCCCCAAATTTCATGCACTCCTGACAACGGCAAAAGCTGAAAGAAAGGAAAATATCCATTGACAGTTGGATGGGTAAAGAATATGTGGTACATATTTACAATGGAATATTACTCAGAAACTTAAAAAAAAAATGAAATAACACCTTTTCCAGCAATGTGGATGAAACTGGACATGATCATACCAAGTGAAAAAAGTCAGACAGAAAAGGACAAACATCCAGTGATATCACTTATGCGTGAAATAAAAATGATATAAATGAGCTCATTTACAAAACAGAAACAAACTCGCAGACTTAGAAAACAAACTTAACAGTTTCCAAAGGGTTAAAGTGGGATGCAAGGAGGGATAAACTAGAGCTTGAAATTATCTTATACACTGTAACGTATTTAAACTACATAATCAACAAGAACCTGCTGTATAGCACAGGGAACTCTACTCAATATTCTGTAATAAAGAATATGGGGAAAGAAGCGGAAAGAGAACAAATATATAAATTACTGAGTCACTTTACTGTCTGCCTGACACTGACACAGCATTGTAAGTCAGTTATGCAGGTGTGCTCGGCTGCTCAGTTGTGTCCACCTGTTCGCAACCCCTTAGACTGTAGCCCACTAGACGCCTCTGTCCACGGGATTCTTCAGGAAAGAATACCAGCCTGGGCTGCCATTTCCTCTTCCAGGAGATCTTCCCAAACCAGGAATTTAACCTGCACTGGCAAGCAGATTCTTTACCACTGAGCCACCTGGGAAGCCCCAAGTCAACTATCAGTTCAGTTCAGTTCAGTCGCTCAGTCGTGTCTGACTCTGAGACCCCATGAATCGCAGCACGCCAGGCCTCCCTGTCCATCACCAACTCCCGGAGTTCACTCAGACTCACATCCATCGAGTCCGTGATGCTATCCAGCCATCTCATCCTCTGTTGTCCCCTTCTCCTCCTGCCCCCAATCCCTCCCAGCATCAGAGTCTTTTCCAATGAGTCAACTCTTCCCATGAGGTGGCCAAAGTACTGGAGTTCCAGCTTTAGCATCATTCCTTCCAAAGAAATCCCAGGGTTGATCTCCTTCAGAATGGACTGGTTGGATCTCCTTGCAGTCCAAGGGACTCTCAAGAGTTTTCTCCAACACCACAGTTCAAAAGCATCATTTCTTCGGCACTCAGCCTTCTTCACAGTCCAACTCTCACATCCATACATGACCACTGGAAAAACCATAGCCTTGACTAGATGGACCTTAGTCAGCAAAGTAATGTCTCTGCTTTTGAATATGCTATCTAGGTTGGTCATAACTTTTCTTCCAAGGAGCAAGCGTCTTCTAATTTCATTTAAGAAAAAATACTGGTGTGATATTGTACTATAGCTTTGTGATGTTTTACCATTGGGGGAAACTGGGGAAACAGTTCATTTAATTTCTTGCAACTGCATATGAATCTACTTTTTTATGTAATCATAATCATCTCAAATTGAACAGTTTAATTAAAAAAAGACACTGATCATTAGTATGAATGCAGCCATCTGCTAACAATGATAAGAGTGTCTACAAAATATATACTTAGCTCTAGTTAAAAATGAAATAAAGGACAATGTGGATCTAAAATACACACATCTTTCTACAAATTAAATACTGACAGTACTGAGTATATTCTTGGCTGTTTTCAACACAAATTTGAAATATCTGAATCCACAAATTATGAGTCCAACATGCACTTAAAATGGTTTAATTAAACCTTAGACCATTTCTGTCTTTTGTTAAAGTATATTTTCTAAATGACCTGCCATAAAAATTCATGTGTAATATATATTATCTGATTGCCCCATAATTAGAGCAACCATGACAAACTTGTTCCTTTGACACAAACCTCAGAATTACACATATGGTAATAAGTCAAGTGGGTTGACTGATGAGACCCTGTAAGGTGGAACCCTTGGGGAATAACAGACAGTGATTTTGTCAAATACTCCCCCTGCCTGATTCCTGGAAGCGGCCAGAGGGAGAAGCCAGAGTAGGAAGGAAGCCTCGTTTTCCTCCATGCTACGCTGTCTTAAGTACACTTAGCCTTAGCCACCATGAAGCCCTTTCCTAACACTGAAACTCTGGCAGTAGCACACTAGCTAATGTCTTCTGAGAATTTACTATGTGCTGGACACTAATGAACATGCACTTAATGTTAATATTAGTAGCTGCATGTGCCAGATATTATTATTTTCTACAGTTTACAAAAGAAGAAGGAAGGAAAAGAAGGTGGGAGGGAAGAAAAAAGAAAGAAAAGGACAGGAAAAAAAAAAAAAGAACATCCAAGTTCAAAGATGTTGAAAAACTAGACTAGAGTCATGTAGTCTAGTGGTAAAGTTGGAATTTGAACTAAGATCTGATTTTAAAGCTTAAGCCTTTGGCCATTACTCCAGTGGTTCTCAGCCTTTGCTGTACATTAAAATTGATGGTGATTTTTTTTGTTTGTTTTAATATTCGTGCCAGGTAACACTGCACATAATGGAATTAGAATGTCTGGAATAGAAACCAGCTTCAGTATGTTTTAAAAGATCACATGTGCATTCTAATGTACTGCCCATTTGGGAACCACTTTACTATTAACTAGCCTTTTGATTAAAACTCTAGCCCTCCAGGCGTGTCCCATTACCAACCTTCACCCCAAAGCTCTGCCTCTTCCACCTTCAAGGTCTGAGTACACCCTGCTTCATTGAATGCCCTCATTCTGAACCTAGCCTGAGAAACTAGTTAGAATTTCTTGATTACCCAGGAGACTCTTCTACCCTAGGGTTTAGGTTAATAAAGGCTCAATACCTTTCTTCTCTGATATAATGATTCAAACTGTGGCCTTGGATGCCTCAGCCCCAGAACACTATAGAAAATATAGACATGTGGAGGCCCTGAAGCTTTACAGATGGAAGCCAACTTCATAGCAGAATTAGAAACAGCACACCTGAATAAAGGAATATAGCAAATTAGAAAATATGAACAGAATCCCCAACACATAAGCCATTGACTTTCCTAAATAAAAACCTCAGAAATGGCTTGCAAAGACTCTCAGTATGAATTGTGTATGAGTTAAGTTCTTCACGTTGGCAGAATAGACTGCAGATAATAAAAATGAGGCACCAACAGCAGAACAAGCGAGGCCACACAGCTAGTGTGAGGAGTGCCACTGAGATCACTCTCCAGAAGGACATTGCTATAGTAAGGACAGATGGACAAAGGTGGTACAATTTGCATAGTGCCTGCTCTATGCATATTTGTCCATGGACAGTCAACAGACATCACCTGGGCCATTAGTTTTTTGTTGTTGTTGTTGTTCAACATCTTCACATACCTTACAAAACTGGAGACACATAGGTAATGGATGGGCGCAAAAGTTGGTAGATAGAGAAAAGAAAAATAAAGATGCAAAGAGCTAATAAATTCCATGAATCCAAAAGCAAACTATCAAAGTCAATGTGTACGGCACACAATAAATTGCATATCTGAAACACATGGAATTTAGCCCCACTCTCTCTGAATCCACATTTGAGACCAAAGTTGACTGGGAGACACATGGAACCCAAATACATTCTGACTGTTGTTGCCTGTCTCATATCCCCAGCAGGAGCAATTGAACTCATTAGCTTGTTAACAGTGGCTTGGAGGAAGTTGCTATCTTGAAAATTTTCAGAACAATGATGGCAACTCTCTGTTTACCAATTATCCTAGAAGCCATTTCTTACAGGGTTTACACTCTAGGTTTCCTTGTCCCATTCAGTGACAGTGTGTCTATTTTAAAATTTTGTAAGAATAACCTTCTTGACACTTTTTCTTTTACGTTTAAAAAATGATAAAGTTCTGAGAAACATCTGCCTCCCAATAACTGGATTTGCCTGGGTTGGTAATGAAAGAAGGAAATTGTTTCCTTCAAGCAGCTGTTATGTGGATGGTGTGGAGGGGATCACAGACAATGGGAGGGTCAGGATTCACTGCCCAGCAGCCTCTGGCAATGCTCCTTTGAGGCTAAGGCTGGAAAATCCAGCTTCTGAAGCGGGTCTCAGGCATACATCTATTCTTCTCAAGCAAACTTCAGGCCCACCAAGTGATAAAGAGACAAAGCTGAAGGAAAATGCTCCAAGGCAGAGAGAAACTCCTTTCAAGGCACTAACTGAGGATGCTCATGGAGGAAGCATTGATTCCACATCAGTCCCTTTAGCTGTTCCTTCAGAGAGTAGTTACTATATGCTTCAAACGTGGCCACGTTCTACAGAGCAGAAGGAATAAATGTTCCTAATAAACATAACATGATGGGGACTTCCCTGGTGGTCTGGTGGCTAAGTCTCCACGCTTCCAATGCAGGGGGCCTGGGTTCAATACCTGGTCTGGGAACAGATCCCACATGCTGCACTTAAAGAATTACCATGCTGCCACTAAAGATCCTGCACCCACAGCTAAGACCCAGGACAGCCAAAAATAAATAAATAAATAAATAAAAGTGAGCATAACGTGATGCATTGCTCTCAAGTCTCATTATCATGCTAATAGAGTTAGTAAATATAACCAGTAGTTCAGCCGATAAATTCACTTATTTTGAAAAAAGCAGACATCTCAGTAGAAAGTATACTCACGCATCCTGAGAAGTGAAACCAACCTGTGTTAGCTATATAACGGTGCCTAAGAAATTATCCCAAAACAGTAAATTAAAATAACAAGGATTTATTATTTCTTGGTGTCTGACGGTCATGAATCTGGGCACAGGTCAGCAGGGCATCAGGGTCTCACAAGGGCGCATCAGCTGGGTCTACAGTCTTCTCACACTTTAACTAGAGGAGGCTCTGAAACCAAGCTTACTCACACTGTTGGCAGGCCTCATGGCCTTGACGCTTGTTGGCTGGACACACAAATTCCTTGCCACTTGGACCTCTCCAAGGGGTTACTCATAATAATAGCAGCTTATTTTCCCCAGAGCAAGGGCTATAAGAAGAAGTAAAAGACGGAATAGCAATAGGGAAATCACAATGTTTTATAATCCAATCTGAGGTAACAGTACATCATGTTTTTGTCCCCCCGCCCCCATTCTATTCATAGAAACCATTTAGACTAACCCAGGCTCAAAGGCAGAGAATTATATAAGGGCATGAATACTCATAGGCAGGGATCATTGGAGCCATTTTAGAGGCTGCCTGTCACATAATACAATTCCTTCTCCCCATATTACATAATCTTAAGTGGGGTATGTTTCCTCTACAATAAAAAATACTTAGAACAAACAAATATTACCTAGAGGCTTACTCCAAGAAATGCCTGATCTTGGAAGGCAGAGTGTAAAATAAAATACAGAAAGAAATACTTTGAAGAAATGAATATTACCCAGAGGCTTACTCCAAGAAACACCTGATCTTGCAAGGTAAGAGTGTAAACTAAGGTAGTTTACTCAACAAGACTAACATCTTGCTCGTCAAGCTGTCTTGAAGACCCTCACATTGCTCTGTTCGCCAGCCCAGAGCTGTCAGGCCATAGACTCTGCCCAATCACAGTTTCCTTCCTTGGAAGACTGCCCATAAAATCACCCAGGCTGTTCCCTAAAATGCTATAAATGTCCTCCCCTAAATTCACATTTTCAGACAGCACTAAGACTTTACAAAGGTGGTCATCTCTCTTAATTCAGTAGGTTTAGGAAGAGCTTTGCATAACCAACATATTTGTTTCTGTGGGTCTTCTGAGATGTCAGGAGTCGAAATTTCAAGTATAAGAACAATTATTTCAGTTTCCCATCATCCCTGAAATGTTGGCCCCCTGTCACTGCAGAATGACAAGTCATTTTAGTCAAACTTCTCTTGGAAGAAAAAGGAGGTAGAATTATAATTTACCTCTTCAAGAAAAGGTACTATGGCCTACTATGTATTCATGTATTAAAGCTAGATCATCTTACTAGAAGAATACACTGGATACTTTATGGATAGAAAAAGATCCAAATTAACGTCCATATTTTCTTCTCATCATTTGTTCTTTCTTAATTCTTTATGGTATTGGGGATTTTGCTGCCCTTCCCTCACATCCCATGAACAGGGAAGGACTCCTGAACTTTCACTTTACCACACAGGCAAAAATTTCACAAGATTCATCATTCACAAAATAAAGTTCTCTCACAACACAAAATATTACCTTGGTGTTTCAATGTTTTCAAGCTATTTGTAATAGTAATATATTTAGAATCCTCCCTGGCTTTTAAAAAATTATAATTAAAGCATCAAGATCTCTATTCTATATCCAGTGTTAAGAGCAAACACCCCTGTGATTCACAGCACTTATGTCTAAGGTTCTTAATTAAAATGAAAGTGCTTTGAGGGGTGGGGAGTTTTGTTGTTGCTGTTAGCCTGTGAAAATTAATGGTGCTACTCATGTGAAAATTATAGTTCCTACTTAGAAGTCTACTTCTAAGTAATCCAAAATATAAAATAATCTGATGTGCTTTTGACTGCATCTTATAACAAGATTACTTTCAGGATATTCATCTTTTTTAACCTTATCATTTTACTTAGATTTATTTGTAAAGTGGAATTATAGAAATAATAGAATTCAAATTCTATATTTGAATCCAAATTCAAAGTCTTTCCAGTGAATGACGATGATACTGATTTCCTATTGGCAAATGTATTCTTTCAGTGGCACTGGTGGATTTGTATTGATTGTTGTTGTTTACCAACTAAGTTGTGTCAGACTCTTTGCAACCACATGCAACCTCTGGCAGCGTGTCAGGCTTCCCC
>SJYT01025628.1:97597-114881 GCA_006410635.1 Cephalophus harveyi | reverse complement strand
CTGGTATTATAGGAAGATGTGATATTTTTGGCTGTTTATTTTGATAATACATTTTTATTGAAAATCATATACATTAGAATATAAGGATAGTGTATATGACCTATACAGATAGATGGACAGACTCTTTCAGAGGTGAACAGAATACACATTCTGGAACAGGCTATACATCCTTCATAATAAAACTGATTGCTATGACACTATGTTTCAGAAAAACAGCCCTCAAAAAAAAAAATGTTTTCTCAGAAACATATCTTTGTTTTAGATGTTACAAAGTAACAAATATTTGAAAATAAAACTAAGATATGTGAGAATGTTTCCATTCCTTTTAAAAGATGGTTGTCTATCTGGATTTTGGCTTTTCATTTTACTATGAACTAACAAGACAGCATATTTAATGTATTTTATAATGCAATTTTATTATTGGTCTTCTCTGAGTCCAGAGTTTATTACTATCCTGTGTCTGTCCCTCACTTCAATGTAGCTTAACTAAAGGAGATATTAGAATCAATCATTGTCTCATCACATCCAATTTGTCACAATGATAGCTTAAATTAAGTGTGGTATTTCCATTCAATGAATATCCTATCCAAGAATGAATAACTTCTTCCAGTATAATAACAGTGAAAGTGAAGTCTCTCAGTCGTGTCCAACTCTTTGCGACCCCGTGGACTGTAGCCTAACAGGCTCCTCCATCCATGGGATTCTCCAGGCAAGAGTACTGGAGTGGGGTGCCATTGTCTTCTCCGGGGATCTTCCCCACCCAGGGATTGAACCTGGGTCTCCCACATTGCAGGCAGATGCTTTACCCTCTGAGCCACCAGAGAAGCCCAGTGCTTTTTACTAAATGGGCCATGATTCTTTTGTTCAGTTAAAGGTCCTGTGTGAAAAGCCTTAATTTTTTTTGCAAGTACCTCAGACTGTAGTTCTGTGATTATGATGTGTATATGTGTATGAGCATGTGCGCACTTTTGTGTGTGTGTGTCTGTGTGGTGGAATACATGAAATCAATTGGAGAATTTGCCTTTTGAGTACAGTAATTGGAATGAAAATTATAATTTTGGTGAAGAAAATCTGAGCTTTCAGTCTTTGGTAATGAGAAAGAAATAATAGAGCCAAGAACACACATATTGTAATTTGAAGATGACATAAGCAAAAATGTCATTAGCTCTAAACAAAAATATTTGGGAGGGGATAATAGGTTGCTCATTGTTATTATTCAGTCAGTAATTGGTTTTCACTTACAAATTACAAGCACATGGCAAAGAAGTCTTCTTATGTGTTCAGATTAAGACACTAGAGTGCTAAATAGTCCCACATTAGCTTTTAAGACCTACTGATTAGCAAAGCAAAGAAATAAGAATCAAACTTCTTGTGGATATTGTATATCACAACTGAGCGAAGATTTGAAAGAGACAAGGGAGTAAACCATGTGACTGTCTGGGGTAAGCTGGTTCCTTGCAGAAGGAACAAAATTACAAAGGCATAAAGTAGATGAAAGAAGATCAGCTTCTCTGGAGCTTAACTTGCTAGGAGAAGAGGAAGTGGAGACAGGGCAGGAGAGACAGCAAGAGACAGCAAACTATGCCTGGTTTTGGACAGCCTAAGAGTTTAGAATGATTTTTACGTTTTAAAATGGTAAAAGGTATCCGAGAAAAATAATATTACTTCCCAGGCAAAAATCATATGAAATTCAAATTTCAATTTCATAAATAAAGTTTTATTGAGAAACAGTCATGCTCATTATTTTATGTGCTGCCTATGGCTGCTTTCTTCCCACAATAGCATAAATGAGCAGTTGCAAAATGCACCTTCAGTTCAGTTCAGTTCAGTGGCTCAGTCGTGTCCCACTATTTGCGACCCCATGAATTGTAGCATGCCAGCCCTCCTTGTCCATCACCAACTCCCGGAGTTCACTCAAACTCATGTCCTTAGAGTCGGTGATGCCATCCAGCCATCTTATCCTCTGTCATCCCCTTCTCCTCCTGCCGCCATTCCCTCCCAGCATCAGGGTCTTTTCCAATGAGTCAACTCTTTGCATGAGGTGGCCAAAGTATTGGAGTTTCAGCATCAGACAATAAAGCAGAAATAGATGTTTTTCTGGAACTCTCTTGCTTTTCGATGATCCAGTGGATGTTGGCAATTTGATCTCTGATTCCTCTGTCTTTTCTAAAACCAGCTTAGCACCCTGCAGAGTCTGAAATATTTACTACCTGTCCCTTCACAGAAACTCCTTGCAGGCCATTTTTAAAGACCCTGACTTTTAGTAAGAATGAGATGAGAAACCCTTCAGTGGTTTTTGAGTGAGGAATGATATCAGCTTATCTCCTTTTAAAATCAGGATCCCTTTGTTACCTGCTGTATTACTAACTTGGTGGGAGGCCTAGGGTGAGTAGTTTCTATTTTCTTTCTTCCTAAATATGTTTATCTTCATAATAAGAAAACAAATCTTGTAATAGGTCTAACTTTCCCTCTGCTGGTCATTTTACATACTTGTCATTGTTCTGTCACTAGATCACGTGCGACTCTTTTGCAACCCCATGGATGGTAGCTCGACAGGCTTCTCTGTCCATGGGATTTCCCAGATATTGTTCTTATACCATATGCAAATATATAAACAGAGAGCTATGTATACACACATATGTGTACCAATATTTTTATATATGTATGAATATGAAGTATATTGAAAAAATAATGAGCTGATTTTTGTTAAACTGTAGAATGAAGGAAGCCTTTTCATTTGTCCTTTAAAAACGTCACCTTGGCAAGCTTGCAATTCAAGCTGAAAAATGTCTACAGTAGCAAAGATTCAACTTCAAGTGACTTTAATGGTTGTAAAGTATATTGCCCTTAGTTCCAGCAGACAATGAAGCATACAGACATCTCATAAGATGTTTCTCTAAGTGCTTAGATATATGAAGTCCTTTTTTTGGTAACATATTTGTTAAGATATAAATCATATGGTATACAATTTACAGATTTGGTGTACAATTCAATGTTTTATTATATTTGCACAGTTGTGCAACCATCGTCACAATTAACTTTAGAATCACCTATTAGCAATATCCCTCCCTCCCCCATCCAGCTGTGGACCACCACTAATTTGCTTTCTGTCTCTATAGATTTACTTGTTCTGAGTGCTTCATAGAAATGTAATCAGACAATACATGGTCTTCTGTCTCTAGCTTCTTTCACTTAGCATAATGTTTTGTGAAACTTTTTTAATGGCATGTCCTCTAATAAAAACTGGCATGCTCCCCTTCAGTTTTACTCTAGCCTCAGAATTTATTTTCAACTTCATAAAATTGTTGCAGCATAAGCACTTGGCAGAAATACCGTTTAATATGTGCATTGGAAATACAGCATCAAATGTATACTCTCTGAATTTTGAAGTAGCCTAGATTGTCAATTTATAATTGTTAGTTTTTATACTAGACTTGACTTAAAGAAGTGTCTATTGTATCAGAACCATGAAATTAAAGGAATACAATGTAATTGCAATATGCAATGGCCAATAATTTGTTACATTTTACTCAGATCCAAATATTTAGTTTAATGTTAATCTATTTAATTAGTTTCTCCAATCATATTCATAATGTCATCACTCACATACAAAAATAATCAACCAAGATTCAAATTTTGATCGTGTGCAACAAGAAATCTTAAGGTGAGGAGTATCATCAACTTTATTTTTTCACCAACATTCTTCGTAGGATTTTCACACATGCACAACACATTTGAATTTGACTGAACAAAGGAGAACGTTCAATCTGGATGCAAATGTTTTGGCTAATTGTTAATAGCAGTAACAGGGCGTATGTCCTTGAAAATGTATTTACACAGAGATTATTTTCACTTCTCTTCTTTGATTGGTAATGTAGATGTGAATGAATATCATGATTTTTCATGAAAATTAAGCTCATTTTCTTCCCTTTTAAAAACTCCTGACATTAAGATTATCTCCAGATAATATTGAACTTCCCTGGTGGCTCAACAGTAAAAGAATCTGCCAGGAGATGCAGCTTCCATCCCTGGGTTGAGAAGATCCCCTGGAGAAGGAAATGGCAACTTACTCCAGTATTTTTGCCTGGGAAATCTCATAGACGGAGAAGCCTGGTGGGCTATACACCATGGGGTTGCAAGAGTCAGATATGACTTAGCAACTAAACTACCACCACTATATCATATGGTTAGAGTTTGCTCACCTCTAAGTGATACCAAGGAACATTTCATGCAGAGATAGGCACAATAAAGGACAGAAATGACAAGAACTTAACAGAAGCAGAAGAGGTTAAGAAGAGGTGACTAGAATACACAGAAGAATTATACAGAAAAGGTCTTAATGACCCAAAAAGCCACAAGGGTGTTGTCACTCACTTAGAGCCAGACATCCTATAGTGTGAAGTCAAGTGGGCCTTAGGAAGCATTGCTACCGTCACTCCAAATCTTTCTTGTGACGAGACAGAACCGAGGAGTATACACTCGACTGACGCTACAAACAAAGCTAAGGGAGGTGATGGAATTCCAGTTGAGCTATTTCAAGTTCTAAAGCATGATGCTGTTAAATTGTTGCACTCGATAAGCCAACAAATTTGGAAAACTCAACAGTGGCTACGAGACTGGAAAAGGTCAATTTTCATTCCCGTCCCAAAGAAAGGCAATGTCAAAGAATGTTCAAACAGGTGCTAGCAAGATTATATTCAAAATCCTTCAAGTTTGACTTCAGAAGTATGTGATCTGAGAACTTTCAGATTTACAAGCTGGATTTAGAAAATACAGGAACCAGAGTTCAAACTGTCAGCATCCACTGGATCATAAGAAAAGCAAAAGAATTCCAAAAAAAATTTCTACTTCATTGACTATGTCAAAGCCTTTGACTGTGTGAATCATAACAAACTGGAAAATTGTTAAAAATGGGAATACCTTACCTGTCTCTTAAGAAACCTGTATGCAGAAGCAACAGTTAGAATCATACATGGAACAATGAACTGGTTCAAAATTGGGAAAGGAGTATGTCAAGGCTGTATACTGTCACCCTGCTTATTTCATATTTATGCAGAGTACATCATGTGAAATGCCAGGCTGGAAGACTACAAGCTGGAATAAAAATATCTGGGAGAAATATCAACAGCCTCAAATATGCAGATGATACCACCATAATGGCAGAAAGTGAAGAGGAGCAGCTTGATGAAGATGAAAGACAAAAGTGAAAAAGTTGGCTTTAAATTCAACATTCAAAAAACGAAGATCCTGGCATTCAGTCCCACCATTTCATGGCAAATAGAAGGGGAAAAAGTGTTTTCACTTTTCAGTGACAGATTTTATTTTCTTGGGTTCCCAAATCACTGAAGATGGTGACAGCAGCCATGAAATGAAAAGACGCTTGCTCCTTGGAAGAAAACCTACGACCAACATAGACAGCATATTAAAAAGCAGAGACATCACTTTGCCAACAAAGGTCCGTATAGTCAAAACTATGGCTTTTCTAGTAGTCATGTACAGATGTGAGTGTTGAACCATAAAGATGGCTGAGGGTCAAAGAATCGATGCTTTCAAACCATGATGCTGGAGACGACTTAAGAGTCCCTTGGACTGCAAGAAGATCCAACCAGTCCATCCTAAAGGAGATCAGTTCTGAATATTCATTGGAAGGACTGATGCTGAAGCTGAAGCTCCAATACTTTGGCTACCTGACGTGAAGAGCTGACTCACTGGAGAAGATCCTGATGCTGGGAACCATTGAAGGCAGGAGGACAAGGGAACAACAGAGGATGAGTAGGTTGGATGGCATCACCGCCCCAATTTACAGGAGTCTGAGCAAGTTCTGAGAGTTGGTGATAGACAGGGAAGCTGGGCATGCTACATTTCATGGGGTTGCAAAGAGTCAGACACGACTGAGCATGTCTTCAACTTTTAATTGAAGTTATATCTAAGAGACTTTACTAGTTATGGATTTTATTGAGGAGGAACCCACTAAAAAAGATATGTTTTTCTGAGCTCTTGTATAGTTCACCCAAGAACAGCAAATGAAATAAAACAGTACATAAAAACAAAAATAATGACTGCTTTTACCACACTTTTTTCTAATCTTGAAATGAAGGTCCTTTTACAACTTTTTTCTTGTGTAAGAAACACCCAGTCAAGAAAAATCAAACGTCTTGAGAAATAAAAGAAAGTTTAACACTAAATTTACAAAACAAATGGCCTTTTTTCCCAAAAATTAGTTTTCCTGTGAATATATACTCCCCTCAACCCCCATGAACAAAGTTTATAAACACAATCAGCTCTGTGTTGTAGCATCTGGTTGTCCAAAATGTTTGCTATGCACTAGTTTTAATATGTAAGTAGCTTGTGTTTCATCTCCTCTCTTAGCATTCAATCAAAGAGGTACATGAGAAATTTTACATGAAATTGAGAGGGTAACAGGCAGGGGTCCTATAACACAGGGTCCCCAATTGGTACTTTAGGGGTCCCCAAGCAGAGGAAATAGGCTGCAAGTATCAGTTTTTTTTTTTTTTTTCCCTCTCTCTCTTAATTGGCAGGAAGAAACAAACCAAAAGTGTCAGACGTTTTTCTTTATTTTATTTTTCCCCTTCTCTATACAAAATTAAAAGGAGATTTCTTCTAAAATTCTGTGTTGGCATGACAACACCTGACTCCTCCTGAACTTAACTTTTCTCAAACCTTGAGACAACCAATGCATTTTTCTTATGGAAATGTTTTTCTTAAGCTATGTTAATGAACTTTGTATTTACTTGGAAATCTGCCTTTCTTCAAGATTCATGTCAATTGTTTTATGGCCCTGGATTACTCAGCTTGTGCCAATGATATCTCAAAATGCATGCTGTGGGTGAGGGGCCTGGTGTCATTCTCTGAGTTTTGAGATATTTCCTTTCTCTAAATAGCAGCATGTTATTAATATTAATTAAAAAATAAAAGTCTTGGGGCTGGTGCGCTGGGATAACCCAGAGGGATGGTATGCGGAAGGAGGTGGGAGGGGGTTCAGGAGTGGGAACTTATGTACACCCACGGTGGATCCATGTTGATGTATGGCAAAACCAATACAGTATTGCAAAGTAAAAAATAATAATAATAATAAAATTAGAAAAAAATAGATTAAAAAAATAAAAATAAAAAGTCTGAAATGCAGTACTTGGATGCAATCTCAAAAAATGACAGAATGATCTCTGTTCCTTTACAAGACAAACCATTCAATAGTAATGAAGTCTATGCCCCAACCAGTAATACTGAAGTAGCTGAAGTTGAACGGTTCTTGAAGACGTACAAAAGCTTTTAGAACTAACACCCCAAAAGATGTCCTCTTCAGTATAGGGGACTGGAATGCAAAAGTAGGAAGTCAAGAAACACCTGGAGTGACAGGCAAATTTGGCCTTGGAATGCGGAATGAAGCAGGGCAAAGACTAATAGAGTTTTGCCAAGAAAATGCACTGGTCATAGCAAACACCCTCTTCCAACAACACAAGAGAAGACTCTACACATGGACATCACCACATGGTCAACACCGAAATCAGATTGATTATATTCTATGCAGCCAAAGATGGAGAAGCTCTATACAGTCAACAAAAACAAGACCAGGAGCTGACTGTGGCTCAGATCATGAACTCCTTATTGCCAAATTCAGACTCAAATTGAAGAAAGTAGGGAAAACCACTAGACCATTCAGGTATGACCTAAATCAAATCCCTTATGATTATACAGTGGAAGTGAGGAATAGATTTAAGGGCCTAGATCTGATAGATAAAAACTATGGACAGAGATTTGTGACATTGTACCTGAAGCAGTGATCAAGAGCATTCCCAAGAAAAAGAAATGCAAAAAGGCAAAATGGTTGTCTGAGGAGGACTTACAATTAACTGTGAATAGAAGAGAAGCAAAAGGTAATGGAAGAAAGGAAAGGTATACCCATTTGAATGCAGAGTTCCAAAGAATAACAAGGAGAGATAAGAAAGCCTTCCTCAGTGATCAGTGCAAAGAAATAGAGGAAAATAGAAAAAGAAATGCAAAAAGGCAAAATGGTTGTCTGAGGAGGACTTACAATTAACTGTGAATAGAAGAGAAGCAAAAGGTAATGGAAGAAAGGAAAGGTATACCCATTTGAATGCAGAGTTCCAAAGAATAACAAGGAGAGATAAGAAAGCCTTCCTCAGTGATCAGTGCAAAGAAATAGAGGAAAACAATAGAATGGGAGAGACTAGAGATCTTTTCAAGAAAATTAGAGATACCAAGGGAACATGTCATGCAAATATGGGCAGAATAAAGGACAGAAATGGTATGGATCTAACAGAAGCAGAAGATATTAAGAAGAGGTGGCAAGAATACACAGAACTGTACAAAAAAGCTCTTCATGACCCAGATAATTATGACGGTGTGATCACTCACCTAGAGCCAGACATCCTGGAATGTGAAGTCAAGTTGGCCATAGGAAGTAACATTACAAACAAAGCTAGTAGAGGTGATGGAATTCCAGTTGAGCTATTTCAAATTCTAAAAGATGATGCTGTGAAAGTGCTGTACTCAATATGCTAGCAAATTTGGAAAACTCAACAGTGGCCACAGGACTGGAAAAGACCAGTTTTCATTCCAACCCCAAAGAAGGGCAATGCCAAAGAGTGCTCAAGCTACCACACAAATGCACTCATCTCACATGCTAGTAAAATAACACTCAAAAGTCTCCAGGCCAACCGTGAACTTCCAGATGTTCATGATGGATTTAGAAAAGTTAGATGAACCAGAGATCAAATTGCCAATATCTGTTGGATCATTGAAAAAGCAAGAGAGTTCCAAAAAAATATCGACTTCTGCTTTATTGAACATGCCAAAGCCTTTGACTGTGTGGATCACAATAAACTATGGAAAATTCTGAAGGAGATGGGAATACCAGATCACTTGACTTGCCTCTTTAGAAATATGTATGCAGATCAGGAAGCAACAGTTAGAACTGGACATGGAGCTGGTTTCAAATAGGAAATGGAGTACATCAATGATGCATATTGTCACCCTGTTTATTTAACTTACATGCAGATTATATCATGTGAAATGTGAGGCTGGATGAAGCACAAGCTGGAATCAAGATTGCTGGGGTAGAAATATCAGTGACCTCAGATATGCAGATGACACCACCCTTATGGCAGAAAGTGAAGAAGAGCTAAAGAGCCTCTTGATAAAAGTGAAAGGGGAGAGTGAAAAAGTTCGCTTAAAGCTGAACATTCAGAAAACTAAGATCATGGCATCTGGTCCCATCACTTTATGGCAAACAGATGGGGAAACAGTGGAAACAGTGAGGGACTTTATTTTTGTGGGCTCTAAAATCACTGCAGATGGTGATTGCAGTTACAAAATTAAAAAACGCTTGCTCCCTGTAAGAAAAGCTATGACCAACCTAGATAGCATATTAAAAAGCAGAGACATTACTTTGCCAACAAAGGTCCACCTATTCAAAGCTTTGGTTTTTCCAGTAGTCGTGTATATATGTGAGAGTTGGACTATAAAGAAAGCTGAACACCAAAGAATTGATGCTTTTGAACTGTAGTATTGAAGAAGACTCTTGAGAGTCCCTTGGACTGCAAGGAGATCCAACCAGTTCATCTTAAAGGAAATTAGTCCTGAATATTCATGGAAGGACTGATGTTGAAGGTGAAACTCCAATACTTTGGCCACCTGATAAAAACTGACTCATTTGAAAAAGACCCCAATGATGGGAAAGATTGAAGGCACCAAGAGAAGGGGACAACAGAGGATGAGATGGTTGGATGGCATCACCGACTCAATGGACATGATTTTGAATAAACTCCAGGAGTTGGTGATAGACACGGAGGCTGGCATGCTTCAGTCCATTGCTCACTAAGAGTTGGACATGACTGAGCGACTGAGCTGAACAGAATAGGTGTATAACTTTTTTCTAAAAACTAGCAATGGGGCACTCTTTCTGTTCCCTTCTGATGTCTATGTCAGAAGCTTTCTCTATCTCTTTTATACTTTAATAAAAGTTTATTACACACAAGCTCTGAGCAATCAAGCCCCATCACTGGCCCCGGATCAAATTCCTCTCCTCCCAATTCCAAGAATTCAGGCGTCGTTCACGGCTCATGGTGGCAGTGTTTCAAAATGAAGATATGCTATTAAATGTGTATTTTTCTTCTATAGTTACAGAGAAATGATAGGTGAGTGTGTAAACAGAACTGTAAGAATCGCCCATGCCTCTGTGCTCAGTTGCTAAGTGTGTCTGCCTCTTTGCAACCCTACAGACTGTAACCCACCAGGCTCCATGGTACTTCCCAGGCAAGAGTACTAGGGTGGGTTGCCATTTCCCTCTCTAATAAGAATAGTTCATGCATGAAATGTAGGTTTCATTCATTATCATTCTTTCTTTTTTGGAAGGGTGGAAATCAAACATCATCATTCTGTTTCATTTGTTTCTGGATAAGATGCCATGCATCTATAGAATGCTTACAGTTATTATTAAAGGAAGGGAAACAGATGGAGAGTAGAAAAATACCTTAACTTGATTTAACTTTTTTTCCTTAGCATTTTTCTCACATGAGTGAATTAAATTAATTGAAATTTGATATGAATGTCAGGGCATATTACTGATAAACAATGGTATTGAATGCTGCATAGATTTTTTAATTTGAGATTCAATTTTTCATTGTTTATGCCATTTACCAGAGTGTTAACATTGCAAATTAGCAAGCCATGTTAATACGGGACCATGTCTTGATGGATTGTTGGATCAGTAGGTATAAAGTGGAACATGAAAATTACTTAGTCTATTAAAAACATAAAAGCAAAACAAGGGAATGCTGTTAAGAGATGATCACATCTTAATTTAAGCCAGGCAAAGACAGAGTTTTGATTTTAAAAAATAAAGATATAGCCTATATTAACAATGAAATTTTTCCCTTCACATTTTAAATTTCATATTGTTTGTAAGATAGCTGATGCAACAAAAAGATCGTTTAAATCCAATGTTGGCTTTCAAATACCATTTTCTTCCTCACATCAATTGCAGTGCCATTTTATAGTTTAAATGAATCCATGTGCTTTAGTTAAACCTATTAACATTAAAAAAATAACTTTGACTGCAATATTTTATTGATACAGTGTATTCATTAAATAGTATTCTGGGAAGCCAACTTAGAGTAGAGATAGGTATTCAAACAAAACTCAACAAAGTTAATTTTGAAGAATAGCTATATATTTAAGAATATATTTCTAGTCACCTATAATTTGAATATTCCACCTGTCCTAATACTATGGGTAAGTTTTAAGATGTGACTATTCACTGCATAAAGTTCTGCATCATTGCCTAATGTTGTTCTATACGTGGACTTGTTTGGGTACATCTTATCAGACAAGGTAGATGTACATGGTTTATAAAATGTTATGATAATAACTAAATGTATAAATTTAGCTGAATACTTCTTAGAGATTGTCTCAAACTCATCAGATAACTCTAAAACACCACTGTCTTACTATGGCCATGTATAAAAGTGCTTCTGAAAATCAAGTGGCTCAGTTCTTTGTAGGTCAGCAATAGGGAGTAAATGAGTCTATTATAATGACTGACAACTAGAGCACAATCTGACAACTAAAGTATTTCATAGTTTTAGCGTTTAACTGAAGTACCTGGGCAAAAGTTCTGTGAATTTCACACCCACACACAGATACACAAGGCATGCCCTTTTTTTCTTCCTTCATTTGAAATATTTTAAAAGTTTGAGAAAATATGACATATTGTTATAAATTATTAAATATACATTTTATATTAATTTTATAGCTTAAAATCATTAGTATTTTGTAGGATGTTTGGGAATTATATTGATATATATTGTCTCTGTTTTATTCACATGTGGGAAGTCACTTATCTTTTTATTTATTTTTATAAATATAAATTTATTTATTTTAATTAGAGGCTAATTACTTTACAATATTCTAGTGGATTTGCCATACATTGATATGAATTAACCATGGGTTTGCATGTGCTCCCCATCCTGAATGCCCCTCCCACCTCCCTCCCCATCCCATCCCAGTGCACCTGCCCTGAACACCTCTCTCCTGCATCGAACCTGGACTGGCAATCTGTTTCACATATGATAACATACATGTTTCAATCCTATTCTCTAAGATCATTGCACCTTCACCTTCTCCCAAAGAGACCAAAAGACTGTTCTATACATCTGTGTCTCTTTTGCTGCCTCACATATAGGGTTATCATTACCATCTTTCTAAATTCCACATATAGGCGTTAGTACACTGTATTGGTATTTTTCTTTCTGGCTTACTTCAATCTGGTATTATTTTTGGTATTAAGGTGGTGGCCTCATAGAATTAGTTTGGCAATTTACTTTCCTCTGCAATTTTCTAGAAGCGTTTGAGTAGGATAGTTGTTAGCTCTTCTCTAAATATTTGGTTGAATTCAGTTGTGAAGCCGTCTGGTACTAGGTTTTTGTTTGCTGGAAGATTTCTGAGTACAGTTTCGATTTCCATGCTTGTGATGGATCTGTTAAGATCTTCCATTTCTTCCTGGTTCAGTTCTGGAAAGTTATACTTTTCTAAGAATTGGTCCATTTCTTCCAAGTTGTCCATTTTGTTGACATATAGTTTCTGATAGTAGTTTCTTATGACCCTTTGTATTTCAGTGAAGCCGTCTGGTACTAGGTTTTTGTTTGCTGGAAGATTTCTGAGTACAGTTTCGATTTCCATGCTTGTGATGGATCTGTTAAGATCTTCCATTTCTTCCTGGTTCAGTTCTGGAAAGTTATACTTTTCTAAGAATTGGTCCATTTCTTCCAAGTTGTCCATTTTGTTGACATATAGTTTCTGATAGTAGTTTCTTATGACCCTTTGTATTTCTGTGCTGTCTGTTGTGATCTCTCCATTTTCATTTCTAATTTTGTTCATTTGATCCTTCTCCCTTTGTTTCTTGATGAGTCTGGCTAATGGTTTGTCAATTTTATTTATCCTCTCAAAGAACCAGCTTTGGCTTTGTTGATTTTTGCAATGGTCTCTTTTGTTTCTTTTGCATTTATTTCTGCCTTGATTTTTAAGATTTGTTTCCTTCTACTAACACTGGGGTTCTTCATTTCTTCCTTTTCTAGTTGCTTTAGGTGTAGAGTTAGGTTATTTATCTGACTTTTTTCTTGTTTCTTGAGGTATGCCTGTATTGCTATGAACGTTCCCCTTAGCACTGCTTTTACAGTGTCCCATAGGTTTTGGGTTGTATTTTCATTCGTTTCTATGCATATTTTGATTTCTTCTGTGATTTGTTGGTTATTCAGCAGCTTGTTGTGCATCCTCCATATGTTGGAATTTTTAACAGTTTTTCTCTTATAATTGGCATCTATTCTTACTGCATTGTTGTCAGAAAAGATGCTTGGAATGATTTCAATTTTTTTGATTTACCAAGGCTAGATTTATGGCCCAGATTGTGATCTATCCTGGAGAAGGTTCCATGTGCACTTGAGAAAAAGTTGAAATTGATTGTTTTGGGATGAAATGTCCTATAGATATCAATTAGGTCTAACTAGTCTATTGTATCATCTAAAGTTTGTGTTTCCTTGCTAATTTTCTATTTAGTTGATCTGTCCATAGGTGTGAGTGGGCTATTAAAGTCTCCCACTATTATTGTGTTATTGTTAATTTCCCCTTTCATACTTGTTAGCATTTGTCTTACATATTGTGGTGCTCCTATGTTGGGTGCAATATATTTATAATTGTTATATCTTCTTCTTGGACTGACCCTTTGATCATTATGTAGTGGCCTTCTTTGTCTCTTTCCACAGCCTTTGCTTTAAAGTCTATTTTATCTGATATGAGTATTGCTACTCCTGCTTTCTTTTGGTCTCTATTTGCATGGAATATCTTTTTCCAGCCCTTCACTTTCAGTCTGTATATGTCCCTTGTTTTGAGGTGGGTCTCTAGCAGACAACATATATAGGGGTCTTATTTTTGTATCCATTCAGCCAGACTTTGTCTTTTGGTTGGAACATTCAACCCAGTTACATTTAAGGTAATTATTGATAAGTTTGATCCTATTGCCATTTACTTTGTTGCTTTGGGTTTGAGTTTATACACCCTTTCTGTGTTTCCTGTCTAGAGGAGATCCTTTGGCATTTGTTGGAGAGCTGGTTTGGTGATGTGAATTCTCTCAGCTTTTGCTTGTCTGTAAAACTTTTGATTTCTCCTTCATATCTGAATGAGATTCTTGGTGGGTACAGTAATCTGGGCTGTAGTTTTTTCTCTTTCCTCATTTTAAGTATGCCCTGCCATTCCCTTCTGGCCTGAAGAGTTTCTATTGAAAGATCAGCTGTTAGCTTTATGGGAATCCCCTTGTGTGTTATTTGTTGCTTTTCCCTTGCTGCTTTTAATATTTGTTTTTTTGTGTGTGTGTGTGTTTGATCTTTGTTAATTTGATTAATATGAGTCTCGGGGTGTTTCACCTTGGGTTTATCCTGTTTGGGACTCTCAGCATTTCTTGAACTTGGGTAACTATTTCCTTCCCCATTTTAGGGAAGTGTTCAACTATTATCTCCTCAAGTATTTTCTCATGGTCTTTCTTTTTGTCTTCTTCTTCTGGGACTCCTATGATTCGAATGTTGGGGTGTTTCACATTGTTCCAGAGGTCTCTCAGGTTGTCCTCATTTCTTTTAATTCTTTTTTCTTTCTTTTTTCCTCTCTGCTTCATTTATTTCTACCATTCTATCTTCTATCCACTTACCCTACCTTCTGTCTCCATTATTCTACTGTTGGTTCCCTCCAGAGGTTTTTTTTTTTTTTAATCTCATTTATTGCATTATTCATTATATATTGACTCTTTTTTATTTCTTTTAGGTCCTTGTTAAACAGTTCTTGCATCTTTTCAATTCTTGTCTCCAGGCTATTTATCTGTAACTCCATTTTATTTTCAAGATTTTGGATCATTTTCACTATCATTATTTGGAATTCTTTATCAGGTAGATTCCCTATCTCTTCCTCTTTTGTTTGGTTTGGTGGGAATTTATCCTTTCCCTTTACCAGCTGAGTATCTCTCCGCCTTTCATCTTGTTTATATTGCTGTGTTTGGGGTGGCCTTTCTGTATTCTGGCAGTTTATGGTTCCTCTTTATTATGGAGGTTCCTCGCTGTGGGTGGGTTTGCACGGGTGGCTTGTCAAGGTTTTCTCATTAGGGAAGGTTGTGTTGGAGTTTTGGTGGCTGGAGCTGGATTTCTTCTCTTTGGAGTGCAATGAAGTCTCCAGTAGTGAGTTTTGAGATGTCAGTGGGTTTGGTGTGACTTTGGGCAGCCAGTATATTGACGTTCAGGTCTATGTTCCTGTGTTGCTGGAGAATTTGTGTGGTATGTCTTGGTCTGGAACTTGTTGGCTCTTGGGTGGTGCTTGGTTTCAGTATAGGTATGGAGGCTTTTAATGAGCACCTGTTGATTAATGTTTCCTGGAGTCAGGAGTTCTCTGGTGTTCTCAGAATTTGGACTTAAACCTCCTACCTCTGTTTTTAGTCTTACTCTTACATTAGCCTCAAGCTTCTTCATCTTTATAACACCAATGATAAAACATCAAGGTTAATGATGAAAGGTTTCTCCACAGTGAGGGACACCTGGATAGGTACACAGAGTTACGTGGAGAAGAGAAGAGGTAGGCGGGAGATAGAGGTGACCAGGAGGAGAAGAGTGGGAATCAAAAGGGGAGAGAGCAAGCCAGCCAGTAATCACTTCCCTATGTGTTCTCCACAGTCTGGATCCCTCAGAGACGTTCACAGAATTACACAGGGAAGAGAACAGGGAGGAAAGAGACAGAGGTGGCCAGGAGGATGAAAGGGAGAATCAAAAGGAGAGAGACAGATCCAGCCAGTAATAAGTTACCTAAGTGTTCTCCACAGCCTGGAACACACAAAGAGATTCACAGTGTTGGGTAGAGAAGAGAAGGGGGAGGGAGGAGATGCGACCTGGTGGAGAAAAAGAGAGCTAAAAGGGGGATAGAGCCGTCAAGCCAGTAATCTCACTCCCAAGTAAAAATGGGTACTGATGATTGGATTCTTAAAGGTACAAAATTGATAACAAATACTGAAAAGCAAAGATTAAAAATCTAGAGTAGAGGTTGGATTCTCAAAAATACAATATTTAAAAAAAAAGTCACAAAAATTATAAAATCTATCTATATGAAGTTTGCTTTAAAAATAGGGTCTTTTTTTTGCAAGGTAATAGGTTATAAAAATGAAAATAAAGGAGTAATAGAGGACTTAAAAAAAGATAATAGTAAAAATATATCTAGGACTTTCTCTGGTGTTGTTGTGGACAGTATGGGGTCAGTTCATTTTCAGATAGTTCCTTGATCTGGCTTATACTTCTCAAGATCTATAGGCCCCTTCCTATGTAGTTGGTGCTAACTACAGGGTTTTAATCTATTGCACGTCACTTCCAAAGTGGTTCCCTCTGTTTATTTTAGCTGCTTCTGTTTGCTGGTCTCTTCAGTGTCTAATTCCCGCCCTGACACAAGGGGGCGGTGGTGGTAACTTTTTTAAGGCTCACTTGTTCGGTTGTGTAGAGTCTTCTCTTGTGTTGTTGGAAGAGGGTGTTTGCTATGACCAGTGCATTTTCTTGGCAAAAGTCTATTAGTCTTTGCCCTGCTTCATTCCGCATTCCAAGGCCAAATTTGCCTGTGACTCCAGGTGTTTCTTGACTTCCTACTTTAGCATTCGAGTCCCCTATAATGAAAAGGACATCTTTTTTGGGTGTTAGTTCTAAAAGATCTTGTAGGTCTTCATAAAACCGTTCAACTTCAGCTTCTTCAGCATTACTGGTTGGGGCATAGACTTGGATAACTGTGATATTGAATGGTTTGCCTTGGAGACGAACAGAAATCATTCTGTCGCTTTTGAGATTGCATCCAAGTACTGCATTTCAGACTCTTTTGTTGACCATGAGGGCTACTCCATTTCTTCTGAGGGATTCGTGCCCACAGTAGTAGATATAATGGTCATCTGAGTTAAATTCACCCATTCCAGTCCATTTTAGTTCGCTGATTCCTAGAATGTCGACGTTCACCCTTGTCATCTCTTGTTTGACCACTTCCAATTTGCCTTGATTCATGGACCTGACATTCCAGGTTCCTATGCAGTATTGCTCTTTACAGCATCGGATCTTGCTTCTATCACCAGTCACAGGCAATACTGGGTATTGTTTTTGCTTTGGCTCCATCCCTTCATTCTTTCTGGACTTATTGCTCCACTGATCTCCAGTAGCATATTGGGCACCTAATGACCTGGGGAGTTCCT
>SJYT01025628.1:50672-61036 GCA_006410635.1 Cephalophus harveyi | reverse complement strand
TCTATTTCCCATGAAGTGATGGGACCAGATGCCATGATCTTCGTTTTCTGAATGTTGAGCTTTAAGCCAACTTTTTCGCTCTCCTTTTTCACTTTCGTCAAGAGGCTTTTGAGCTCCTCTTCACTTTCTGCCATAAGGGTGATGTGCTATAGTAAGTGGAATCATTTTAATTTCATTTTTGATAGGAATTGCTACCATAAAGTAATTCAGTTAGGATTTTCTTTATACAAGACTATGTCATTCTCATATAGAAGTAGCTGTACCCTCTTACTTTCCAATCTAGATGTCATCTATTACTTTTTCTTGTCTAATTGTTCTAGCTAGAATCTCTAGTACAATGTTGGATTGAAGTGGGAGGCCAGATACCCTGGATCTTAGTGAAGAAGCATTTAGTCTTTCACCTGGAGTAGGAAATGGCAACCCACTCCAGAATTCTTACCTGGAGAATCCTGTGGACAGAGGAGCCTGGTAGGCTGCTGTCCATGGGGTTGCACAGAGTCAGACAAGACTGAAGTGACTTAGCATGCATGCATGCATTGGAGAAGGAAATGGAAACCCACTCCAGTATTCTTGCTTGGAGAATCCCAGGGACAGAAGAGCCTGGTGGGCTGCAGTCTATGGGGTCGCACAAGGTTGGACATGACTGAAGCGACTTAGCAGCAGCAGCAGTCTTTCACCATTCAGTATGATGCTAGCTGCGGTTATTTTACAGATGTCCTTTGTTAGGTTACGGGAGTTTCCTTACAGTTCTTGTTTATCTATCACCAAAAGTGTGTTGGCTTCACAGAAATTTTAGTTAAAAAAAACTATTTGTCTTTAGATTACTGGTTAAACTATATGTCCGGTGCTCAATAATTCAGTAGAGGAGCAGCAAAACCAAACAAAAGAAAAAACAAAAAACTTGTGGGCAAAATGTTTAATCCATATACATCTCAGCACGTAGCTAGCTTAGGTGAAGAACACAGATCTGAGCAGTGGATGAATTCCAAAGAAAATCAGTTGTTTAGAAAGTGACTGAGATTGTTCTTAAGTCGATACAGGTTTCTTTCTATGTTTTAAATGAATGAATCTTCTCTTTACATGTTTGGAAGTATAGCACTCACTAGACATGTCTATTCAAAAAATATTTAAGACAGTTGTCCATATAATTATGGTCATTGACTTCTTGCTCAAGATAATTTTCCATAAAATATCCAATTGATTAACAGATTTATATTTGAATTACCCAGAAAATTGCCTCAGTATCTTGAAATTGTTTATAGTTTTTAAAAATGTATCTTTATAAGAAATCATTTCATTATCTTAATTTTCTATGACAAGGTTGTAATTGAAGGACTATTTTACCCAAATAATGCCAGGAAAGGCATTAACCTTTCTTTCTGGGGGTCCCAAAACATTAACCAATGCAGGGTATTTACTTTGAGATTGCATTTCTTTCTGATGATATATCCTAATAGTCTAGGACTTACTGCAGGTAGATCTGTATTGACCTCACTGCTAAAGTCTTGCTCAACCATGAAATAACTCTTATTGTGTGATTTTTCAGAATAAAGAAGATGAAAAGAGCTTTTAATTTTGTTTGTTTAGTTGTTTTTGTTGATTTATGTATTTAGTTTTGGCTGCACTGAATCTTTGTTGCTATGCATGGGCTTTCTCTAGTTGCTGCCAGAGGGGCTACTCTCTGGTTCTTTGTGAAAGCTTCTCATCACCTGGCTTTTCTTGTTGTGGAACACATGGCTCTAGGGAGCCCAGCTGCAGTAGTTAAGGTGCATGGGTTTAGTTGCCCCACAGTATATGAACTCTTCCAGCTGCAGGGATCAAACTTATGTCCACTGCATTGGCCAGCAAATTCCTACCACTGGACTACCAGGGAAGTCCTGCTTTGTTTGAGGCAATTGATTCTCTAAGCTTCTTCTAGATATAATAGAAGTTATAATGACATAATCTGACAAGTCAAAGAGTATAATTTAGCTCCTTCTTGAAGACAAACAGCCAAAATTGATTAGGTCACACATTGATGATGACTTCAATATTAACCGGGAAAATAGACATGTAGAAAAAAGAGCACAAAGGAGCCTTGCTTTTCTACTTAATTGGCACAAATCATTTTTCCTGGAAAATCTGATTTTCAAATCTGACTTCCAAATATATTTGTAATTCTGTAGTATATACCATAGTACAAATATAATGTTGCACATGTGAAACTTATATAATCAACATTGCCTCAATTAAAAAAATAATTTAAAACATGTAATGTGAAGCAAAAATCAAGAACACAATTATTCAACTAAGCAAGAAACTTTAATAAATGAGAATAAAGATAAGAGCAAATCCATTAAGGAAAAAAAAAAAAAAACAACAATGAAATAGTCCACAGACTCTTGGATGAAAATTGGGACACAGGAGAAGCTACTTTTATTTTTAGTGTCGAAGGTGATCCTAAAAACAACAGACTATATAAATGAGTGATTAAAATTAGGAGTACAAAGAGATAATAAACCTATAATATCCAGTTGTAAGTAAGCAAAGGTGGATAACAGAGCAAAAGGTAAAGATATTATTGGTTGACTTGGAAGAGAATATGATTTTGGTAGAATCTTTCTTGGATTTGAGTTCACATTATTGGAACGGAGACCACCAAAGATGTTTCCATTGCTTAAAAACAATGTCCTTTAATCATTCAAGGAAAAGAAAGGTAGATATTGTAAATATGCAGCTTCCCTGCAAAACTACTACAGCCTAGTATTGTTATTGTTTAGTTGCTAAGTCATGTCCAACTCTTTTGCAACCCCATGACTGTAGCCCATCAGGTTTCTCTGTCCATGGGATTTTTCAGACAAGGATACTGGAGTGGGTGGCCATTTCCTTCTCCAGGGGATCATCTCGACCCAGGGATTGAACCTGGGTCTCTCAAATTGTGGCCAGATTCTTTACCACTGAGCCATCCCGGAAGCTCATACAGCCTAGCATACAGTTCAATATACTGGTTGTGGGGGTGGGGAGGGGGTAGAAACCTGATTTTGCAAGAAAGTCATGAAGAATAAGCCATACTTTTGGGTGATTAATTCAATGATCCTAGTGGGTCTATAAGATTCAAATGTTAGTTAGATAACCAACAACCTACTGTATAGCACACAGCAGTATATTTGATATCATGCAATAACCTATAATAAGGACTTCCCTCGTGGCTCAGATGGTAAAGCGTCTGTCTACAAGGCGGGAGACCTGGGCTCGATGCCTGGGTCTGGAAGATCCCCTGGAGAAGGAAATGGCAACCCACTCCAGTACTATTGCCTGGAAAATCCCATGGATGGAGGAGCCTGGTAGGCTACAGTCCATGGGGTCGCAAAGATTCGGACACGACTGAGTGACTTCACTTCACTTCTTCAATAACCTATAATGGAAAAGAACTGAAAAAGATTAGGTTTGCATATGTATTATATATGTGTGTGTGTGTGTGTGTGTATATATGTGTGTGTGTATATATATATATATATATATATGCTCAGACAAAAAATATTCAAATTTTAGGCACCTTTAGCTAAAAATTTCAAACTTTTTGAAGCAGATATGAATTATGCATAACTGAAGATTTTCTCCCTGAAAAATACATGTACACAAAAATATGCATGTATTTATGTTCCTTTGTGATAAGCTAAAATCCCTCAAATAAGAACTTTTCAATTTACAACTCCATGAAGGCAAATTATTTAGATTGCTTTCCTTTTTTAGTTAAAACATTGTAATTTTTCTATTTAACAGTCAAAGTAACTGTCTTAAAATGATAGAAAAAGAGGTGGCAGATTTCTCTGGTGCTCCAGTGATTAGGACTCCATGCTTCCAAGGCAGGGAGCATGAGTTCAATCCCTCTTGGGGAAGTTCCACATGCTGGTGTGGCAAAAAAGAAAAAAGTGGCAGAATAAAACTGAATCTAAACCGATTTTTTATGTACTCCTTTTCACTGTGACATACCACTACACTATAAATTCACTGGAAGAGGCAGAATGAACAAGCGCAGCCAACATATGGTTCATTATTGGAATGTTACGTTGGTTACTCAAATTTAGGATGTACATAGGAGCTGACTTTTCAGATTGGGTCTAGAAAAGAAATGAATAGATTTAGAGATTGTAACTTGATTCTTATTATTCATTGTAATGGATTTCACTAGAGCTTTAAAATCCTCACTGAAAATGCGACAGGAATTTAATGGATTAGTCAAATC
Organism: Cephalophus harveyi; assembly: GCA_006410635.1. NCBI lineage: Eukaryota > Metazoa > Chordata > Mammalia > Artiodactyla > Bovidae > Cephalophus > Cephalophus harveyi. The sequence goes on along the minus strand of SJYT01025628.1, from coordinate 56,811 downwards.
ACAGGCTTGTAGATATTTTCAGGCAATGTGCTGAGTTGCTTGAAAAGTAAAGCTTCCTTTATCTTCCAAGTTTAACTTCCTTCAATTCCTACAACACCTGCCAACACATGTAGTCGTTCAATGTGCAATATAGCAGGGAATATTGCTTCAAGAATTAGATTCAGATTCAACATGCAGAATATTTGTCAGTTTTGAAAGTTAACCTTTATATCTTTGCTTATAAAACCATATGCAGTTTTATAATTCAAGCTGTCTACTACTTTTACATGAGAGTAGAAGAAGAGAAAAATTATATACGTGAAGATATTACAATATTCCTGCTTCAGTTAATAGCTTCTGCCATATTTTTTAATGTTCTCTAGGGCATATACCACAGACCTTGGAATAGTTTTCCATGCTTTTTTGAAGAGTGGGGGAATGGGGATTCACAACCCTCACGGTAACTATCAGTTGTTTTAAACTGTAAACTAAGTGACTTAAGTGATTCTTAATTCAAGCTCAGTTTGAGACATTGTGCCTTGTGTTTTCCTTTGGAGTAGTTCTGGTACAAATAATGCACCTAGCTATTAAAGTCAGAGAAGGAAATGGCAACCCACTCCAGTATTCTTGCCTAGAGAATCCTGTGGACAGAGGAGCCTGGTGGGCTGCCGTCTATAGGGTCGCACAGAGATGGACATGACTGAAGCGACTTAGCAGAAGCAACAGCTATTAAAGTGCAGAGGTTAAAACTCAACATGTAGACAGTAGCACATTCTGATTTCATTACAAAAGCTTCTTTGGGGCTAGAATCCAGAATTGAGATGATCTAAAACTCTCTCACTTTGAATGTGGTCTATTTTCTAATAGACAGTAAAACAAGTCAGTTGAATGATAGGGTCATTTAAATTTGTAATCATGTAGCCATATAAATTTTTATCCTTTGGGCTTGTCCATTTAAGTTTTAGAAATATCTTGATGTGTTTAAAGCAGAAATGTAATCGTCATTTTTTTGAGTTGAATTCCTGAATTTCAGTGTGGCATTCAAAGAAAACAGAACAGTTTTTTACAATTGAGCTGGTTTTTTGCAATACATTGTTTTATATGATATGTAAGGGTTGTATGGACTTTCCGGGTACCTAAGCTGGTAAAGAATCTGCCTCCAAAGCAGGAGACCACAGTTCAATTCCTGGGTGGGAAAGTTCCCTTAAAGATAAGATAGGCTACCCACTCCAGTATTCTTGGGCTTCCCTGGCGGCTTAGCTGGTAAAGAATCCACCCGCAATGCAGGAGACCTGGGTTTGATCCCTGGGTTGGGAAGATCCCCTGGAGGAGGACACGGCAACCCATTCCAATATTCTTGTCTGGCGAATCCCCATGGACAGAGGAGCCAGGCAGGTTATAGTCCATGGCGCTTCAAAGAGTAGGGTATGACTGAATGACTAAGAACAGCACAAGGGTTGTATATAATTCCAATCTCTTGAAGAATTTTTATTTCTGTGTACACATACATGTATAATTTCCCAAATGTTCTATATTTACTGGTACTACTGAATATTTGTTTTGTTTTTGGCATACTCTAACACTTCTCACCAGCCACCACCACCACTTACTTTTTACCCATTGAGTCTTCATTTCTTACAAGGACAGATTATAAACCATTGATAAATGAATTGTGAGGATAATTGATTGATTGATTTTCCCATTATTTTAAAGATAAAAATTCACAATTTTTTTTACAAAGTAATTTGAAATTTATTTTGTGAAAAGTATGAATCCTAAGTAGAATGAAAGCACCTGAAATTCTTACTAAAATCCTGAAGGCTGCAGTGACTCTTAAAATAATGAAAATTGAAGAAAAAAGTCTGGAATTTATAGTGTTGTAGCCACACGTTCCAGGAAACAAACTCACTCAGAAGGACAGTGCAGACAGTGGAGTGCAGTTTATTACACTGGTGGGCCCAAGGCAGAGTCTCCTCTCAGCCAAGGACCCCAACCAGTTTTTGTGAAAACCTTACATACCCTAAGTGTATGTGCTCAAACCCACCTCCCCAAATTCCCTGAAACTAGTCTGAAGAAAGGAAAAGAAAGATACAATCAAATTTAGCCTGTGATTCATATGCCTTAAGCCTAGGTAGTTAACGGTGGACAATTATCAGTAGGCCTGTGGTAATACTCCAATGAGCACAATAGAATTTATGATTCTATTCAGTGACACAGATAATTCAGTTCAGTTCAGTCTCAGTTCTGTCCAACTCTTTGCAATCCCATGAGCCACAGCACGCCAGGTCTCCCTGTCCACTACCAACTCCTGGAGTCCACCCAAACCCATGTCCATTGTGTCAGTGAGGGCATCCAACGATCTCATCCTCCATCATAACCTTCTCTTCTTGCCCTCAATCTTTCCCAGCATCAGGGTCTTTTCAAATTAGTCAGCTCTTCACATCAGGTTGCCAAATATTGGAGTTTCAGCTTCAACATCAGTCCTTACAATGAACACCCAGGACTGATCTCCTTTAGGATGGACTGGTTGGATCTCCTTGCAGTCCAAGGGACTCTCAAGAGTCTTCTCCAGCACTACATTTCAAAAGCATCAATTCTTCTGTGTTCAGCTTTCTTTATTATAGTCCAACTCTCACATCCATACATGACCACTGGAAAAACCATAGCCTTGACTAGACAGACCTTTGTTGGCAAACTAATGTCTCTCCTTTTTAATATGCTGTCTAGGTTGATCATAACTTTCCTTCCATGGAGTAAGCGTCTTTTAATTTCATGGCCGCAATCACCATCTGCAGTGATTTTGGAGTCCCCAAAAATAAAGTCAGCCACTGTTTCCTCTGTTTCTCCATCTATTTGCCATGAAGTGATGGGACTGGATGCCATGATCTTCCAAACAAAGGTACTGGGAATTCAGGGATGTATAAAAATTCATGAATCACTTGATGTCCCCCCATCTGACATTTTTGAGGTAGGATTGAGACACAAAGCTGCATTTATCACCATCCGAGACCCAGTAGTCTCTGGATCTATTGGCGTATAAACTCTACAGGCCTCACACAGTCTTTCATAGAACTCAGAGGGCGATTTGCTTTCCCTTTGAATCACTTCAGAGGGTTTTGCCATACTCATAGGTTTTCGGGCCCCCCTCTTGAGGCCTTGTAAAATAGCTACCCGAAATCTCTCCAGGTGGCCCTTCCCTTCCTCTGTGTTACAGTCCCAGTTGGGCCTTTCATCCAGGGTGGCTAGTTCTGCCCACTGCTGAGGGTTTGCAGTACCCTCAGGTGCCATTTCTCTTAACCATTTTCTGGCCTCAGTTAGGATCCTATGTCTTTCCTCAGTGCTGAAAAAGGAGACCAGTAGTTGGATTATGTCATCCTATGGAGGGCGGTGGGTTTGAAAAATAGTCTCTATTAGCCTAATCATGGCTTGTGGCTCCCCCGAGTATGGTGGAGTGTGTCTCTGCTAGTTTAATATATCCATAGAGGAAAATGGCTGGTAATAATAGGCTACAGGGGGCTGATGGTAGTGCCCACATGCGTCCTGAACTGGAGGCTGTTGTAGCTCTCTGAGGGGCATCTGTAGTGGGGTTCTTTCCTCCTGTTCCTTGGCAGAACACAGCCTCTAATTCCTGTGTTTTCTTCCCCCTTCCCATCAGTACTCACTGGGAGAGGTGGATACAATCTAGGAGATCCAGCTGAGGTGGAATCCTGGGGGCACTGACCAGAGATCTCCATCCCTGGGATCGGAGCCTGCAGAAACTGTGGCTTTACAGTCTCTGGAAGAGCTGCCTGAGGAGCAGCAGCTGCTGCATGAATTTCACCTGGCCCTGGATTGGGCATTAAGGCAGCCTCCAGTCCTGGTGGAGTACTGGGCAGTGGGTGTATCATCATCCATTATGGGGGAGGGGGCAGGTCACCCCCGTCCAAATCCTGTAGAATTACTTTTTTATCATTTCAATGTTTGTGCCATTAATATTTTCCCCTTCCCTTTCTGGATACAGAACCTCACCCAAGGAAGAGGGTCTTGAGCTAACCCTAGCCATGAGTCAATATATGAATATTGATCGAGGTGTTCTGGCTCTCCTGTGACTAATAGACAGGCTGCTTCCACTGCTTTTCAGTTCATGGTGTTCTCTGGTGACCATCCTACTCCCATAGGGGGCCATTTGATCTCACAGAGAATGTGGAGGCTGTTAGGCGTCATCTTCAACCAATAGTCTCCTCCAAATCCCTTCTTTAAATTTTTAATCATGCACTCCAATGCAGTTGCCTTAGATTCGTTTCCTCCCATCTTGCTTACCTTCTCGGACCTTCTTCTACTTTTCCATTTCGTTCTGTCTATGAAGTTCTCCATACCCTATGTACTTCTGATATTTTAACTCAATGAAATACTTATATTGCCATTCCACCTCCTTCCTAATTGGGATGAGAAGAGGCTTAACCTGCCAGATCCCAGAGGGAGAAGGGGGATTGGCATGTCTTCACCTGCCAGTTGGCATGGCCCAACCAGAACACCACGTGCTCCAAGACTGTTTCTCCCTTAACTTTTTTTTTTTTCCTCCCTTTAAAATCCATTCTGGCTTGGTGGGCTTTATCAGGTGCGGATGAAAACACAGATGGGTTAAATATCCTACATCCCAGGCTGTCTCAAGAAAATCCAATTTATACTCACTTTAGGTGCCCAATATGCTACTGGAGATCAGTGGAGAAATAAATCCAGAAAAAATGAAGGGATGGAGCCAAAGCAAAAACAATACCCAGTTGTGCATTTGACTGGTGATAGAAGCAAGATCCGATGCTGTAAAGAGCAATATTACATAGGAGCCTGGAATGTCAGGTCCATGAATCAAGGCAAATTGGAAGTGGTCAAACAAGAGATGACAAGGGTGAACGTCGACATTCTAGGAATCAGCAAACTAAAATGGATTGGAATGGGTGAATTTAACTCAGATGACCATTATATCTACTACTGCAGGCAGGAATCCCTCAGAAGAAATGGAGTAGCCATCATGGTCAACAAAAGAGTCCAAAATGCAGTAAGTACTTGGATGCAGTCTCAAAAATGACAGAAATGATCTCTGTTCATTTCCAAGGCAAATCATTCAATATCATAGTTATCCAAGTCAATGCCCCAACCAGTAATGCTGAACAAGCTGAAGTTGAACGGTTCTCTGAAGACCTACAAGACCTTTTAGAACTAACACCCAAAAAGATGTCCTTTTCATTATAGCGGACTGGAATGCAAAAGTAGGAAGTCAAGAAACACCTGGAGTAGCAGGCAAATTTGGCCTTGGAATGCAGAATGAAGCAGGGCAAAGACTAATAGTGTTTAGTCAAGAGAACACACTGGTCATAACAAATACTCTCTTCCAACAACATAAGAGAAGACTCTACACATGGACATCACTAGATGGTCAACACTAAAATCAGATTGATTATATTCTATGCAGCCAAAGATGGAGAAGCTCTATACAGTCAACAAAAACAAGACCAGGAGCTGACTGTGGCTCAGATCATGAACTCCTTATTACCAAATTCAGACTCAAATTGAAGAAAGTAGGGAAAACTGCTAGACCATTCAGGTATGACCTAAATCAAATCCCTTATGATTATACAGTGGAAGTGAGGAATAGATTTAAGGGCCTAGATCTGATAGATAGAGTGCCTGATAAACTATGGAATGAGGTTCGTGACATTGTACAGGAGACAGGGATCAAGACCATCCCCATGGAAAAGAAATGCAGAAAAGCAAAATGGCTGTCTGGGGAGGCCTTACAAATAGCTGTGAAAAGAAGAGAGGCGAAAAGCAAAGGAGAAAAGGAAAGATATAAGCACCTGAATGCAGAGTTCCAAAGAATAGCAAGAAGAGATAAGAAAGCCTTCTTCAGCGATCAATGCAAAGAAATAGAGGAAAACAACAGAATGGGAAAGACTAGAGATCTCTTCAAGAAAATTAGAGATACCAAGGGAACATTTCATGCAAGGATGGGCTCGATAAAGGACAGAAATGGTATGGACCTAACAGAAGCAGAAGATATTAAGAAGAGGTGGCAAGAATACACAGAAGAACTGTACAAAAAAGATCTTCACGACCCAGATAATCATGATGATGTGATCACTAATCTAGAGCCAGACATCTTGGAATGTGAAGTCAAGTGGGC
>SJYT01025628.1:37491-49273 GCA_006410635.1 Cephalophus harveyi | reverse complement strand
TGGAGAAGACTCTTGAGAGTCCCTTGGACTGCAAGGAGATCCAACCAGTCCATTCTGAAGGAGATCAGCCCTGGGATTTCTTTGGAAGGAATGATGCTAAAGCTGAAACTCCAGTACTTTGGCCACCTCATGGGAAGAGCTGACTCATTGGAAAAGACTCTGATGCTGGGAGGGATTGGGGGCACGAGGAGAAGGGGACGACCGAGGATGAGATAGCTGGATGGCATCACAGACTCGATGGATGTGAGTCTGAGTGAACTCCGGGAGATGGTGATGAACAGGGAGGCCTGGCGTGCTGTGATTCATGGAGTCGCAAAGAGTTGGACACGACTGAGCGACTGAACTGAACTGAACTATGTATCCCCCTGCTTCTAGCCTGACAATTCCGAGGGAGTCAAGAATTTCACAACAAATGGGACATCTCCTTGGGGAGTGCAGAATATGAGCACATAAAGACCAAGTTTCTTCTCCTAACAATCTCCTGACAACTGCTTGGTAATAATTTTCCCCAAGATGGCATGGACACCACCTTCTAAATTGCATTCACAAATTTCCTTCCTAAGCCCTAAAATGCTCGTTAATCTGTGTACCAAGAAATCACCACCACTTGCCTCTTCCACGCTCCTGTGGGTCCATGCCCCTTCTAGTCCCTCCCAGGGGGGTGATCAGGCCCCTTCTGACCCTGAACACCACCCCCCCCGAACTCCCCTGATGGGTGGATTCCTCCTCCCCTGCGTGCTCAGTTCCCCTCCTGCTGTCCACTACCTGTTAACGTGAAAGGTCTGGGCGTTGAGAAGCAGAATCCTTCCAGAAGGGCGAGGTGCCTTCCCCCACTAGAAGATTCAAGCTGCAAGGCCTCAGAGTAGTCCCAAATGGGACTTGTCTCCTCAAAGTGAGGAGTTTCTGGGCCCGTGCACCAAATGTTGTAGCCACGCATTCCGGGAAACAAACTCACTCAGAAGGACAATGCAGAGAGTGGAGTGCAGTTTATTACAGCAGTAGGCCCAAGGCAGAGTCTCCTCTTAGCCAAGGAAAACCTTATATACCCTAAGTGTACGTGCTTAAACCACCTTCCCAAATTCTCTGAAACTACTCTGGACAAAGAAAAAGAAAGATACAATCAAAGTTAACCTGTGATTCGTATGCCTTAAGCCTAGGTAGTTAACAGTGGACAATTATCAGTAGGCCTGTGGTCATACTCCAATAAGCACAATAGAATTTATGATTCTATTTGGCTACACAGATAATTAGGGTACTCTTTTAGGTGATGAAGTGTCTAGGTATGAGCCCTTGTACTCTTCCACCCGGGGAGTCTGGTTTTCCAGTTAGTAGGTCATTTTCATAGGTACTGGACATATAGCTCAAAGTGCACAGTCCAGCTCAAGATGGAGTCCTGCTTTCAAGGTGGAGCCTGTTCTGTTTCCTCCTCCTATAGCTTATTGTTAACATACAACAGTCTGCGTTTCAATGGCACATGGTGAAAAACCAGTGACTATTGTTCAGCAAACTAGGATGTCTATAGATGTTAAATTGATGTTCATCATTTGCATCCATTCTTTCCTGCTTCATATGTTCTATAACCATAGAATCATATCTAGCTGCAGACAGATCTCAAGAATTAAAACATTAATTTATTTAGTATTCATATTCTTATGATATTATTCTGTATTACTTAAAGCAGTGGCTTGATGATATCTACATACTTCAAAATTTTTGAATATGACAAAATATTATGGTAAATTCATGAAATTTGGGAATATATGTTTGAAAATATATCTCTAAATTGATTTTTGGCCTTGCTTAAAATTCATCAGATAACTGTGCAGTTTTCACTTCTTATATCCTATAATCCATGGTTTCCAGGTTCTAAGTCTTATTTAATAATTCACATATATGCAGCTTCATACTGACTTCCCAAGGACAATGGTGAACATTCTTTAGTGTAGACAGATATTTCTCAAGCTTGCAAAAGCCCTCATCTAATGATGAATTTCACTATGTATCACAAGCCAAACAAACTTCACAATCATTAAGACTAAAATTTATAAAGAAAGGGGTCTTTTGTTTCAAATCAGAGACTATTTCAGGATTAAATAAAACATTTTATGAAAAATGGGTAGGTACATCTTTCACTGCCATTATTAACACTAAACACATGAACTGACACAAAATGTTTTCAGATAATGCTTCTTTTATCCATCAGCTTTTCCCTGCATGTGTATTGTTTCTCAGTCAAGAATACCTCTCATGTTTCTCCACATATAAAAGAAAGTATAAAAATGAAACAACTTTGCAAACCCAACTCAAAAGATCACATTCTCTGAAACTTATAACAGAAGTAAAAGGTTTTTTTTTGCTTAAAAAAAAAATTAACTTCACAATATATAATGAGCATCTCTTCATGTAATAGTTGTAAAACTCTCCTGCTGATAGAAACTACAGATTGCGTCAAAAACACAACATTCAATTAGGAGCTGGTAAAACTGTATTTTTTTATTTTAAAGTATTTAAATTATTTTTTTAAATTTTCCATTTCACTCTGTATGTAAACAAGACAACATGGACCATTTAAAGCAAATGGATAATTATACTATGACATTTTTATGAAGGATATAAATACATAAAGGCATCAGGTTTCATTTTCCAAAAGGCAGACTCCTTCAAGTAACCCTCTTTTTAGAAGTATTTTTGCTTTCCCTTTATTTTACTGTATATATCCATCTCTAATGATGACACAAATATTTGAAAATTTTAATCCATCTGAATTTCAAAAAGTGAACATAAAACTATATTGCTACTGACCATAAAATCATTGTATAAAAAAGACACATGTCTAAACGGCTTAGCATATAATTAGAATAACATGCAGAAAGAAAAGTAGAGAAAAATTGTTCAGTTCTATTGAACAATGTTTGGTATAAAAAAATCACAATTTCTTGTTAGGAAAATGTTTATTACTTTATGTATAACTTACAGAATGGAATGCTGCTGCTGCTGCTAAGTCGCTTCAGTCGTGTCCGACTCTGTGCGACCCCATAGACGGCAGCCCAACAGGCTCCCCCATCCCTGGGATTCTCCAGGCAAGAACACTGGAGTGGGTTGCCATTTCCTTCTCCATTGTGTGAAAGCGAAAAGTGAAAGTGAAGTCGCTCACTCGCGACCGACTCCTAGCGACCCCATGGACTGCAGCCTACCAGGCTCCTCCATCCATGGGATTTTCTAGGCAAGAGTACTGGAGTGGCTTGCTATTGCCTTCTCCGTACGTAATGGAATAGGCAGTATTAAAAGTGAATTCCATGCTTGTATCATGCTCTTTTTTTTTAACTTATTCAGAAAGCAGTTAGAAATAATATGGTTGTAAAAATCTGAAAAATGTTTAGATAGCCTGAAAGACATCTTATCCCACTTCCAATCAGGAGTTTCCTCTACTACTCGGCTGAAGTAGCTATAGCAAGATCAATACCTATCTCTCTGTGGCTATATATAGTGATCAGTTCAAAATCCCCATCTTACCTGATCTGTTTATCGCATTTGGTTAGATTGGTCACTCACTCCCACTCGAATGACTTTCTTCCCTTGGCTTCCTGGACCTTACCGTCTCTGATTGTTCTAACCCTGAAGCCATTCATTCTCAGGTGTCTGTTGCTGAATCGTCATCTTCTCAGCCTGTCTGCATTGCAGTGGAAAGGGCTTGAACTTCTCTTTCCTATCAATTCTCACTCTCTTGGTGGGCTTATACTGCCTCATGGCTTAAATAACATCTGCATACGGATGACTTCCAAATGTATATCCCCCAGCTGTCCATCTCCCCTAAACTCCAGAGTTTCTACCTGAATGTGTTTCAGGCTTTTCTAACAATACACCCAAGACTCAGTGCCTGATTTCCTCCCTCCAAATCTGCTCTTCCTGAGATTTTGCCATCACAGTTGGTCCTGAAGAAACTTTGGGATCTGTCTTTACTCCTCTGTTTCTGTAACATCACATATGCAATCATTTAACAACTCCTGCGGGCTCTGTCCAGAAAAGGCAGTGGCACCCCACTCCAGTACTCTTGCCTGGAAAACCCCATGGATGGAGGAGCCTGGTGGGCTGTGGCCCATGGGTTCGCTAAAAGTCGGACACGACTGAGTGACTTCAGTTTCACTTTTCACTTCCATACATTGGAGAAGGAAATGGCAACCATTCCAGTGTTCTTGCCTGGAGAATCCCAGGGATGGGGGAGCCTGGTGGGCTGCCATCTCTGGGGTCATGCAGAGTCGGACACGACTGAAGTGACTTAGCAGCAGCAGCAGCGGGCTCTGTCTTTAAGATATATAGAAGCCAGCTGATTTTGACTACCTCTTTGATAACCCCTTTGTCCAAACCATCATCATGTCCCTCTTGGATTATCAAAATGGCTTTCTAACAGGTGTCCCTACATTTCCTGTTGCCTTCCAATTTATTTACATGCATCTAGAGAAATCCTTTAAGAACTCAAGTCAGATTATGTCTCTCTGTGCTCAGAATGTTCCATTTCTGTATCACGCACTCAGAATGAATGCCAGTGTACTCAGGTGTCTGAAAGACTCTGCGTGATTTTATAGGCCTTGTGTCTCTTCTCTAATCTCATATGTTTCTGTCCTGCTTAATCATTATACTCTATATACACTGGCCCCTTTACTGTTCATTAGACACATCTAGCATATTATTCTTTTGTGTTAGGAATATTATTCTTGCTGCTTTATTTGCTTAGGATTCCCTTTCCCCAGATATCCCTATAGCTTGCTTAAAAAAAACCAACCAAACAAAAAAAACTCCTTTAAGTCTCTACTCAAAATCAGATCTTCAATGAGACTTTCCTTAATCTGTCTATGTAGAAGAGCAACCATACTCTCTAGAAATTTCTGTCCCTCTGATTTGCATTAAATTTTGTCCCACAGCATTCAGGGCTGTTCAGCTCAGTTCAGTCGTCTCAGTTGTGCCCAACTTTTTGTGAACCAATGGACTGCAGCAACTGCTGGAGTTCCCTCAAGCTCATGTCCATTGAGTTGCTGGTGTCATCCAACCATCTCATCCTCTGTCATCCCCTTCTCCTCCCACCTTCAATCTTGCCCAGCATCAGGGTCTTGTCTAAAGAGTCAGGTTTTGCATCAGGTTGCCAAAGTATTGGAGTTTCGGCTTCAGCATCAGTCTTTCCAATGAATATTCAGGACTGATTTCTTTTAGGATGAACTGGTTGGATCTCCTTGCCGTCCCAGGTACTCTCAGAATCTTCTTCAACACCACAGTTAAGAAGCATCAGTTTTGCGGCTCTCAACTTTCTTTGTGGTTCAGCTCTCACATCCATACATGACTACTGGAAAAGCCACAGATGTGACTTTTATCGGACCTTTGTCGGCAGTGTACTGTCTCTGCCTTTAACAGGCTGTCTAGGTTGGTGATAGCTTTTCTTCCAAGGAGCAAGTGTCTTTTAATTTCATGGCTGCAGTCACCATCTGCAGTGATTTTGGAGCCCAAGAAAATAAGGTCTATCACTGTTTCTATTGTTTCTCTGTTTGCTATGAAGTGATGGGACTGGATGCCATGATCTTAGTCTTTTGAATGATGAGTTTTAAACCAACTTTTCCACTCTCCTCTTTTACTTTCATCTAGAGGCTCTTTAGATCCTCTTCACTTTCTGACACGAGAGTGGTTTCATCTGCATATCTGAGGTTACTGATATTTCTCCTGGTAATCTTGATTTCAGCTTGTGCTTCATCCACCTGGGCATTTCACATGATGTATTTGGCATAAAGTTAAATAAGCAGGGTGACAATATGCAGCCTTGATGTACTACTTTCCTTATTTGGAACCAGTCCACTATTGCATGTCCAGTTCTAAATGTTGCTTCTTGACCTGCATACAGATATCTCTGGCAGCAGGTCAGGTGGTTTAGTATTCCCATCTCTTGAAGAATTTTCAACAGTTTGTTGTGATCTGGGAGTTGGTGATGGACAGGGAGGCCTGGCGTGTTGTGATTCATGGGGTTGCAAAGAGTTGGACACGACTGAGTGACTGAACTGAACTGAACAGAACACAGTCAAAGGCTTTGGCATAGTTAATAAGGCAAAATGGATGTTTTAATGGAACTCTCTTACTTTCTCAATAATCCAACAGATGTTGGCAATTTGATCTCTGGTTCCTCTGGCTTTTCTAAATCCAGCTTGAACATATGGGCATTCTCAGTTCACTTACTCTTGAAGCCTAATTTGGAGAATTTTGAGCATTACTTTGCAAACATGTGAGATGAGTGCAATTGGTGGTAGTTTGAACATCCTTTGTCATTGCCTTTCTTTGGGATTGGAATGAAAACTGACCTTTTCCAGCCTTGTGGCCACTGCTGAATTTTCCAAATTTACTGGCATATTGAGTGCAGCACTTTAACAACATCATCTTTTAACATTTAATTCTATCACCTCCACTAGGTTTGTTTATAGTGATGCTTCCTAAAGTCCACTTGACTTTGCACTCTAGGATGTCTGGCTCTAGGTGAGTGATCACACCATCGTGGTTATCTGGGTAATTGGGATCTTTTTTTGTACAGTTCTTCTGTGTATTCTTGCCACCTCTTCTTAGTATCTTCTGCTTCTCTTAGGTCCATACCTTTTCTGTCCTTTATTGTGCCCATCTTTGCATAAAATGCTCCCTTGGTATCTCTAATTTTCTTGAAGAGATCTGTAGTCTTTCCCATTCTATTGTTTACCTCTTTTTCTTTGCATTGTTCACTTAGGAATGCTTTTTTTTTTTAATCTCCTTGCTAAAAGCATACAGACTATGCATTTTGTTGATTTTATTTCTTTCACACTCGCTACAGAATATAAGCTCCATGAGGCAGAGATTTTGATGGTCTTATTCACAACTGTCCATATGTGGAGCAGTGTATAGTACTTATTAGGTGTTTATTAAGTATGTACTAAGTAAATGAGTGAATGAATGTTCATGTGAAGTATCCTTGTCTTAATTGTCCTGCACAGTTCATGGTGACCTGTACTCATGAGATTTTGTTTATTATGAGCTTTAGTGGAAATGTAGATACTGTGCTGCCAAACCCACTGAATTTTCTTATATCCCAACAAATCAGCACTAGTCAGTATTTTCAAGGCTGTCGCTGCCATTTAAAATGTTTTGTATCTAACCTATATATTTACATATTTCAGAATATCTCTAGTTTAAACTCACCATGTGGTAGGTGTATTGACTTCCTATTGTTACTGTAACTTATACCACAAAACTAGTGCCTTAAGACAGAAAATATTATTATTTTACACTTCTGGACATCAAAAATCCCAAATGTCTTTTTTTCTTTTCTTTTACTTTATTTTGCTTTACAATACTGTATTGGTTTTGTCACACATCAACATGAATCCTCCATGGGTGTACATGAGTTCCCAATCCTGAACCCCTCTCCCACCTCCCTCCCCATACCATCTCTCTGGGTCATCCCAGTGCACCAGCCCCAAGCATCCTGTATCCTGCATCGAACCTGGACTGGCGATTCATTTCATATATGATATTATACATGTTTCAATGCCATTCTCCCAAATCATCCCACCTTCTCCCTCTCCCACAGAGTGCAAAAGTCTGTTCTATACATCTGTGTCTCTTTTGCTGTCTCACATACAGGGTTATCATTACCATCTTAAGGTGTCAACAGGCCTATATTCCTTCCAGAGGCTCTTGGGGTGAATCTGTTTTCTTGTCTTTTCCAGCTTCTAAAGACTGCTTGCATTCCTTGGCCCGAGGCTGCATCAATTTGCCTTCTACTTCTCTCTTCACATCTTTTTCTCTGACTTTCCTTCTTTTTTTCCTTCCTAAGGACTCTTGTGATTACATTGCAAGAGTATGTCCTGGATAATCCAGGACAATCTCTCCAACTGCAGGTACCTAAATTTAATCCAATATGCAAGTTAACATTTTACAAATTCAGTGTTTAGGATATGGACAGGTTGGAAGACTCATTATTCTACCTATTATAAAATGTTGAATTTTTAATGGAATTAATTTGAAGTGGTGATGGGAAACACTGTCAAAGTCTAAGCAAAAAATGAAATCTTTCCTAAGATAAAATACGTATCTTAATATTTTAAGAAATTGGTTATAAAAGTAGAATTTTTATGCTGTTTATAATTCTGCCAGTACTGTTGAAAGAATAGATCCTGTGAAGTAATCTGAAAGTTTAGGTTTTTATTTCAGTAAGCAAAAAAATTGCAGACACTTCTGAATATATGATTTAAAATGTTATCATATCTTTATTAAATAACATGAATAATTTGTTTCCAGTGAGGGATGAAGGCTCAAGTGATTTTTGTTTGCTCTAAACTATGGTTAATCTTTTTTTTTTTTTTTTGACTGCACTGCATGCAGGATATTTGTTTCCTAACCAGGGATCAAACCCACACCCCGTGGATCCCCATGGCTAATCTTGGATATAAGCATGAGGGTATTTACTCTGCTCTGTGTTATCAAAGTTTTGAAAATCCCCTATATGGACTTTTATAGTCAGTGAAAATAAGAAGCAAAAGGTGATGACTTAGATGAAGTGTACAAGGAGAGTGAAACTTACATATGAAAACTGTTTACATAAAGTTCCTGAAAAGTCCAGGATACTGAACAACTGATTGAAACAATTGTCACCTCATTCCATGGGTGGGTTTTATATTCATATATACCCATGAGGAGGGTTCAGTTCAGTTCAGTTCAGTTCAGTCACTCAGTCATGTCCGATATTCATATATACCCATGAGGAGAGTTAGGGATTCCTATAATCTATGTGGCAGAGGATGAGAGAGCTGTGACTAGATATCATGAATGGCGTGATTGGGAAAATGATGAGATAAAACTGGGGAGTCCTAACTCCCTAATTTCCTGCTTCTCTGTTGTTCTCTCTAGGTTCTTCCCTCATTGGCATTTCCAGCCTCTAGATAGCTCATCATTATAGTTATTCAGTTGGATTAAGACTTTAGGTCTCTATGAATTCAGCCTAATAAGAATTAGCATAATAACAGATGAATACTTTAGGATATATTAATCAAATTAGCCTGTGATTGACTACAGATGGTTCTGAGAAAACAAAACTAAAATCTATCTGATGGAAAAATAGAGAAAGGAAATTTATGTTGGGGACTTGCTGAGGGAAAACAAGTCTAAATGGGGTTTATAAAAAAGGGAATCCTAGGGCAGCTACTCAAACCTTTTTTGTTATGATTAGAAAAAACTGGCATCATTGCAAATAGCTAGAGAATATTGCATGGGAGGAAGACATTGTCTATTAATTTTTCTTATTATTTCATTAATATTTTCTTTTTTTATTCATAGTTTCATATTTTGCCATGAGAGATGATGGAATAATGAGACTGAAATGTATTCTGGAGAATCTCAAAGGTCTTAAATAGGGAAATTAAATGAACATCTTTGTCTCTACTTTTTCGACATCCACATTTAACAAGTTTATATACAAAAGTGATCTCAAAGATGATGCCAAAGGTATTGATTTGATGACATTTACAAGGGAAGAACTTGAATAATGGAAAATCTTTCATTGTGGTAAAATATGTTTTCAGTATAATCACATATCTGTGTGATTTTCACCATGACTATACATACCTGGAATATAATTTCACATGGTCAAGTTTGGTTGGCAGAAATCCAAATATAAGTGACTTTAATATAGCAATATGACTGAAATTCTAACTCAGTCTTAAAAGTAGTTTTTAATTTGTCAAAAAGAAAAATGGTATTTTCCCCTGTGAAATAACATTCATTTGCCTTCACTTTTTAAATGAGATTAACATCTTTCTATCTAAACTGAGTGGTTTGTTTCAAATTCATTTCCTGGTATATAAGGAAAAGGGAGGGCTGGCTTGCATAGTCATTGGCATAATAGGAACAGTAAGATTATTGCAAAATTAAGTGTTGTTTGGCTTAAACTGACATTTTTCTGATGACAGTGGCATTAGAGTAAATGATGGTGAATATCTGTCTCTTATACACATCTAGATGTGTATAAGAGACAGGCAAGGACATGTAAAATTTAAATTTAACAATAGATTTGCAGTTATTATTGCTCAAGCATTATACAGATACTAAACTATCAATGGTTAAATTTTTGTCACTCTGTTACATAGTGTGCATTCACATTTCTTAGAGATGCAACGTTACTTTTTATATCAAGCACATTTTAAAGCATATATTGCTAAGCATATTATTTTGCTTTCTTCTTAGTATATCATTTCATAATTTCATTTAACATTTTATATGATGTTTTTATATCTGGCATGCTTTTTAATGTAATCATGCATTTTAGTGTAGTCAAGCTAACACATTTATATTCAGTTCTTATTCTTGACAGTGTGTTGGGAGTATCTGTAAAATACTTAATATCTTAATGAAAATGGAGAAGAAAGGTTAGTTAGTTTTTCGGATGTCTCTAAATCTTTGAGGCAATGACACTGAAAGGGAACATATCAAACGCTGTATAGTAGCGATGACACAATCTCAGACAGCTATTTTCTTTGACTGCACCCTCTAACTCTGGCATATAGTGGCTTCTCAGTTAATGTTGATTGAATAATTAAAGAAATGATCCTATTTCTCCTTAACCCATAGCCTTAACATCAGCTTGCCCATTTCTAACAAATAAATTATTCAAAGTAGTTACTACTCCAGGAAATGAAGTGACCATGATTTTTTTTTTTTTCCTTTCTTTTCTTTCACATGTATATACTTTTGGCTTCAAAGGCTTTACTCTTTTCTGTATTTCTTCACACAGTCTGACCTTACTTTTCAAATTCTCTTTTCCTGTTTTTTTTTTTTTTCTATTTTTGGCTTCAATTATCTGGATAACCTCTGTGTCTCATACACATCTTCTTTTTCATTTATTTAACACATACTTGTTAAGCTCCTGTTGTGTGCCAGAAATTGGTCAAGGTACAAATATAGACAAAAACAAAAAAATTAACCTTTGTCATGGACAACATTCTAGTACGGGGGCATTGAGAATGAGCAAATAGATGAATAAATAAATATAGATAAACACATTTACACTAAATTAATCTAGTGGATTAATACGTATCCTTCCAAAAGACATGTCCAAGTCCCAATCCCCAGTACCTATAAATGTGACCTTATTTGAAAAAAGAGTCTTTGCAGATATAATTAAGAATCTCATGCATTGTGGGTGGGGAGTGAGTTGGATCCATTGACAGGTCCTTTAAAAGAAGAGGGGAAGACACAGAGACACAGAAAAAAGGCCATGTGAAGGAGGCAGAGATAGGAGTTATACAGCCCCAAGTTAAGGAATGCCAAAGGTTACCAGTAGCCACCAGAGGCCAGGAGAGAGAAGGCATGGTACAAAGTTCCCCTCAGAGCCTCCAGAGGGGATCAAATATGCTAGCACCAAAATTTTGGACTTATGACCTCCCAAACTGTGAAATTACGTTCTGTTGTTTCAAGCAGTCAGAATGGTGGTAATTTATTATAGCAGCTTTAGAAAATGAAGACAGTCAACATATTAAGTACTATTGAATAAAATAGAGAAGGAAGTTAGAGATTGTGAGAACATACTGAAAACCTGCAAATTTACATACACGCTATTGTTCAGTCACTAGGTCATGTCTGACTCTTTGTGTCCCCACGAACTGCAGCACTTAAACTGTGACTGTGTGGATCACAATAAACTGTGGAAAATTCTGAAAGAGATGGGAATACCAGACCACCTGACCTGCCTCTTGAGAAATCTGTATGCAGGTCAGGAAGCAACAGTTAG
>SJYT01025628.1:11697-36385 GCA_006410635.1 Cephalophus harveyi | reverse complement strand
TGCTTTTGAACTGTGGTGTTGGAGAAGACTCTTGAGAGTCCCTTGGACTGCAAGGAGATCCAACCAGTCCATTCTGAAGGAGATCAGCCCTGGGATTTCTTTGGAAGGAATGATGCTAAAGCTGAAACTCCAGTATTTTGGCCACCTCATGCGAACAGTTGACTCATTGGAAATGCCTCTGATGCTGGGAGGGATTAGGGGCAAGAGGAAAAGGGGATGACCGAGGATGAGATGGCTGGATGGCATCACTGACTCGATGGACGAGATTTTGAGTAAACTCCGGGAGATGGTAATGGACAGGGAGGCCTGGCATGCTGTGATTCATGGGGTTGTGAAGAGTCGGACACAACTGAGCAACTGAACTGAACTGAAGTGAAACTGCAGCACGCCAGACTTCCCTGTCCTTCATTATCTCCCAGCGTTGGCTCAAACTCATGTCCATTGAGTCAGTGATGCCATCCAACCATCTCATCCTGTGTCACCCCCCTCTCCTCCTGTCCTCAATCTTTCCCAGCATCAGGGTCTTTTCCGGTCTGTTGGCTCTTTCTCTCAGGTGGCCAAAATATTGCAGTTTCAGCTTCAGCATCAGTCCTTCCAATGAATATTCAGAGTTGATTTCCTTTAGGATTGACTGGTTTGATCTCCTTCTTTTCCAAAGGACTCCCAAGAGTCTTCTCCAGCACCACTGTTTGAAAGCATCAGTTCTTCAGTGTTCAGCCTTCTTTATGGCCCAACTCTCACATCCATACATGATTATTAATAAAACCATGAAGTGAAGTGAAGTGTTAGTTTCCCAGTCGTGCCCGACTCTTTGTAACCTCATGGACTGTTGCTCTCCAGGCGCTTCTGTCCATGGGATTCTCCAGGCAAGAATACATGAGCAGATTGCCATTTCCCTCTTCAGGAGATCTTCCTGACCCAGGGATGAAACTTGGGTTTTTTGCATTACAGGCAGACTCTTTACCATCTGAACAACCAGGGAAGCTAATAGCTTTAACTTTGCAGACCTTTGTCAGCAAAATGATGTCTCTACTTTTTAAAACACTGTCTAGGTTTGACATAGCTTTCTTTTCTATGTCATCAAAGATCTGAAAGCAGTAAGTGAAGTGAAATGAAACTGCTCAGTTGTGTCAGACTCTTTGCAGCCCGATGGACTATATCCTACCAGGAGCCTCCATTCATGGGGTTTTCCAGGCAAGAATACTGGCGTGGGTTGCCATTTCCTTCTCCAGGGATTGAGCCATATGGAAATCTAGAGGAAGACATTTCCAAATGCACAAGAACAAGGAGCCAGGACATAGTTATATAGTAAAAGGGAAACAAGGAAGACAGTGTGGATGGGCCAGTCTGAGGAAGGCAGAGAGCAATATAATTAGTAATGTAGTCTAAGGCTGTTTCATAGGATGTCTTGTAAGTGATATTATGTGGAATGAGATGTAGATTTTTACAGAGTCATTCTCAAAGAGGTGACATGTTATGACTGAAGTGTTGTATTGGACTATCATTTTCTTCCTTCTTGGAGTCTATAGGAAACTAAAGTAGACCCTCTTATGCCCAAACCTTGATTATGGATCAAGGTGATTATATTTGCTTTGGATTAACACGAAATAGATGGCAGCATCTATTGAATACTAATGATATATGCCAGATACTATTCTAATTGCTGTGCACATATATCTGTTTAATCCTCATTCCAATCCTTTTTAAAGATGAGGAAACAGAGATTCAAATAAATTAACTAACTTGTACAAGACTTTAGAATATGTTAACATGCACAAAAGTCATTTGATTCAGGTCTGTGTGATTCTAAATCCTGTGTTCTGAAACTCTGTTATTTTTACCTATCAACTCAAACTATTTATATACAAAATATTTTGTTGCAAATAGCCAAATTGATTAGATACTTGAAATTTAAAACATAATATGCTTCCCTTGGTGGCTCAGATGGTAAAGTCTCCCTTTGTAATGCAGGAGACATGAGTTCAGTCTCTGGGTGGGGAAGATCCCCTGGAGGAGGGCATAGCAACCCATTCCAGTATTCTTGCCTGGAGAATCCCCATAAACTGAGGAGCCTGGTGAGCTACAGTCCATGTCACAAAGAGTCAGACACAGCTGAGCAGCTAAGCATGCAGCACATAGGTCTTGAGCTATTGAATCATTACGTTCATATCTTCTTTGAAAACCCCTATTTGGTATATTACTTAATCAGGTTAGGCTAGAGTTAAAGTGGGCATCTTAAAAGATAATAGTTCAAGATCTTTGCTATGAATTTAGTTTATTTCTGCAATCACTTTATCCACTAAACACTACCAAACTATTGCATTTTCCCTTGACCTCAAAAGGATTTCAACAGTCCTGTCTTTCTTATCAGTCTAAATATTGTTCCCATGTATGTACATAATGAGTGCTCATTTCTCTTAAGATTCCAATGAGTCTAGTAAATAGATGTTTCCTCAATACATTCGATAGGAAAATAACAATAATAATACATGATCATACATTTCTTGATATATGAAATGTTTGCTTTCTCAGAAATATAGATTATTTATTTTTACTTTTTCCCTCTTTTTAGCTAGTCTTTAAAGACCACTTTCTATAAAATCTACTGTGAAGATGTGTATAAGAGACAGGTTAATAAGGCAAAATGGATGTTTTAATGGAACTCTCTTACTTTCTCAATATAATAAACTTGAGATTTTAATCTAACATAGGTTTAGAAAATTTCCTATAAAGAAACATAATTGTGATGCTATTACTTTGCTAATGCTTTTATTACTTTTATTATAATTTCATAATATGCAAAATTTCCCTAAAGTTCTAATACAAAAATAACCAGTGCTAACTTTCTACTCTTTGTAAATTAATTCCAATTTTAACACTCCATTTTCATATTTGTTTATTATTCCTTTTGTTTTGGTCAAGGTAAATTTGCTCTAATTAAGCTAATATGGACTCTATTTAGCTTTTGTTGTTGACATTGGGATATTTCCCCTTTGCCTTACTATCCATCTAAATTCAGTAATCGCTTAGGATAGGGGCCCAGTTATATAGGTTATGTCTCTATTTCATCTACAGCATTTCCTGTCATATTCAAGACAGCAAACTTCTTTCTTTCTTCACTAATTATATTTATTATTTTTCCATTCATATTTATTTGTATTATTCTCCATTCCTCTGTTTACTCTTTGTTTCAGGTTTTTAGCTGATTGATGTAGGTTGTAGACAAATTCAGGTCAAAACATTTGCTTAGCATATCACTTGAGATTTCCAGAAAGATCTCTTGAGGAATTAGAAATGCCATTATTTTAGTATAATCATATTAATATAATATTCTGCAGGTTCTTACAAAAGGAAATTAGATTTAACAATACCTTAGTCTAGCATATTTTTTAACTGTAGAAATCACCTTATTTCATTACTTATTTATTAATATCAACCTAGGAATTGGAGATATGTATGCTTAGCAAGCAATACTGATGAATGCTTTTAAAGTAGCAAACTAGTAAGCTTTCTGATCTTGAAAACTAATTTTAATTAGCTTAAATAGGGTCTACATGGATTGTTTTTAATTCTTTAATATTGAGTTTGTACTTACAAAGCCAAGTTGTCATAGTGGCAATGAGGATCCCTATTTGATCGTGCCATGGGGTTGCAAAGAGTTGAACGTGACTGAGAGACTAAGCACACACACATGTTGCCAAAAAATTCAATATAAGTAGCACCTTTGAAAAACTCAGAAGACTTTCATGACAGCAATCTAATGAGATAGTTTTCTTTTGGACAAGAAATCTAGTAAGACTTTGTTTCTTTATTTGGAAATGAAAACAGATTTTCTAAATTCTTAATATACCTTCACTTAATTTTCATGGTTGGGAAGAAGTCTCTTTTTATGCCTTATGATACAAATCCTGAGGGAAACCATGATTTCCATAATGAAATAGGACAATTCACTCTCTCTGTCCCACACTTGAATCTAATGTCCTGACATTAGGAGACAAAAAAGCATATAATTTGTAATTTTTGACTTGCAATTTGATTTTTGTAAAAGAAAGCTAATTCATAATTGCTGTGACCACCAGCTGTCCGACAACCCTTTTCCCATAGATTTTGTGTTCACGGGGGGAAACATTAGAAGAAAAAATTAAAAGTCCATAATTTCATTCTCTATTTAGATAATTGGTGTCATCATTTTTATGTTTAAATAATGGCCAGTTAGAATAGATACAGATGATACAATTATAATTCACTTATAGTTAAGGGCAAACCTGTTTAACATTCAGGAATTACCAATCCAGATTTTAATATGTAACTGAAAGAGAGATTTTGCATTTGACATAATCATTAGGAAAACTTACTGCAAGCAAGATTACAGACTGGTGGTAGTGACAAAGACATTGTTTTATGTGTGTGTTCTTAAGAAAGGTTAATTTATCTTTATCAGAGATTGTCAGGGAATGTGGATATTAGTATTACTGATATACATCATATCCTCTTCATGATGACATCTAGTTTATATACTGATCTAGTTCCTTTATTGGAGACAGAAAAGATGCCAATAACATAAACAATTTTTATTGTGTCATGTTTTTCATTGTAGGCAAGAGTTAAATCTTTAGGAGTTTAGCTTGAGCTGACTGTGGCTCAGATCATTAACTCCTTATTACCAAATTCAGACTCAAATTGAAGAAAGTAGGGAAAACCGCTAGACCATGCAGGTATGACCTAAATCAAATCCCTTATGATTATACAGTGGAAGTGAGAAATAGATTTAAGGGCCTAGATCTGATAGATAGAGTGCCTGATGAACTATGGAATGAGGTTCGTGACATTGCACAGGAAACAAGGATCAAGACCATCTCCATGGAAAAGAAATGCAAAAAAGCAAAATGGCTGTCTGGGGAGGCCTTACAAATAGCTGAGAAAAGAAGAGAGGCGAAAAGCAAAGCAGAAAAGGAAAGATATAAGCATCTGAATGCAGAGTTCCAAAGAATAGCAAGAAGAGATAAGAAAGCCTTCTTCAGCAATCCATGCAAAGAAATAGAGGAAAAAAACAGAATGGGAAAGACTAGAGATCTCTTCAAGAAAATTAGAGATACCAAGGGAACATTTCATGCAAGGATGGGCTTGATAAAGGACAGAAATGGTATGGACCTAACAGAAGCAGAGGATATTAAGAAGAGGTGGCAAGAATACACGGAAGAACTGTACAAAAAAGATCTTCACGACCCGGATAATCATGATGATGTGATCACTAATCTAGAGCCAGACATCTTGGAATGTGAAGTCAAGTGGGCCTTAGAAAGCATCACTACGAACAAAGCTAGTGGAGGTGATGGAATTCCAGTTGAGCTGTTTCAAATCCTGAAAGATGATGCTGTGAAAGTGCTGCACTCAATCTGCCAGCAAATTTGGAAAACTCAGCAGTGGCCACAGGACTGGAAAAGGTCAGTTTTCATTCCAATTCCAAAGAAAGGCAATGCCAAAGAATGCTCCAACTACCGCACAATTGCACTCATCTCACATGCTAGTAAAGTAATGCTCAAAATCCTCCAAGCCAGGCTTCAGCAATACGTGAACCGTGAACTCCCTGATGTTCAAGCTGGCTTTAGAAAAGGCAGAGGAACCAGAGATCAAATTGCCAACATCCGCTGGATCATGGAAAAAGCAAGAGAGTTCCAGAAAAACATCTACTTCTGNCTGGGATTTCTTTGGAAGGAATGATGCTAAAGCTGAAACTCCAGTACTTTGGCCACCTCATGCGAAGAGTTGACTCATTGGAAAAGACTCTGATGCTGGGAGGGATTGGGGGCAGGAGGAGAAGGGGACGACCGAAGATGAGATGGCTGGATGGCATCACGGACTCGATGGACGTGAGTCTGAGTGAACTCTGGGAGATGGTGCTGGACAGGGAGGCCCGGCGTGCTGCGATTCATGGGGTTGCAAAGAGTCGAACATGACTGAGCGACTGACTGAACTGATACTGTGTTTTGGAGAAGGCAGTGGCAACCCACTCCAGTACTCTTGCTTGGAAAATCCCATGGACTGAGGAGCCTCGTGGGCTGCAGTCCATGGGGTTGCTAGGAGTTGGACACGACTGAACATCTTCACTTTCACTTTTCGCTTTCATGCATTGGAGAAGGAAATGGCAACCCACTCCAGTGTTCTTGCCTGGAGGATCCCATGGAAGGAGTAGCCTGGTAGGTTGCAGTCCATGGGGTCGTTAAGAGTCGGACATGACTGAGCGACTTCACTTTCACTTTTCACTTTCATGCATTGGAGAAGGAAATGACAACCCACTCCAGTGTTCTTGCCTGGAGAATCCCAGGGACGGGGGAGCCTGGTGGGCTGCCGTCTATGGGATCGCATAGAGTCAGACACGACTGATGTAACTTAGCAGCTGCAGCATACTGTGTTTATTTCTGTGAATAATAGGAATACTACAGTTTTTGATAAATTGCAATCAAATTTAGTAATTTTAGCATACATTTGTCCAAACTTGCTGTATTTTTCTTTCCAATTGCAGAATAATATTTATATTTCAACTGAAACATTGTTATAACATGTAATAAATTATCGTATATTTCTCCTTTAAAGAGATTTATGCATTGGAATGTTTTCAAGTGCAAGACACATGTTTTAAAATGTGCGATAAATGCATGAATTATTTCTGCTCCTACATGTCTTAGAAAAATTATAAAAATTAGTGTTTATACAAAAATTACCCTACATTAAGCTGCAAAATAATCAGTTAATCTCACTCTTTAGAGCCCTTTCAATTCCTATTAGAAGAAGTATTTTAGAGCAAAGATTTACTACCAACCCCATCCTTTCTCTAACAATTTATAAAATCTTTGAAAATGTATAATTGTTATTTTTGAATTGTAAGCTTAGAATAGTTTCTAATGCTTTCATAGCCACTTTTAAAGAATTTGAAGTCATTTAAGAGATTAGCCCAGATTCTTCTTACATGGTGTATTCTTGGAATTTATAGTAACTGCAATGACAATAATTACTTTGAAAATGAGTACTAAATGAGTTTTATAATTGTGTGTGTGTGTGTGCATGTGTATGGTTGTGCATGTACATGTGCTCAATCATGTATGACTCTTTGAGACACCATGGACTGTAGCCAAGCTCCTTTGTCCATGGAATTTTTCAGCCAGAATACTGGAGTGGGTTTCCATTTCCTCCTCAAAGGGTCTTACCCACCCAAGGATCGAATCTGAATCTCCTGTGTCCTATGCATTGGCAGGCTGATTCTTGTACCACTGAGCCACCTGGGAAGCCCATGCATGTACGTACTTGTTTCTTTATTTGGGCCTAGTTCTTGCAAAAAAATCAGCAATGATTTGTTTGAAATGTCTATGTCTACTTTGAGGAGTAATTTCTAGTCATTATCAGAGAGTTGAAAGCAAGAATTAACCTAGTGAATAAGCAAACACAAATTATTCTTTAAAGGTGTTAAACATAATGTATTGGTATACATTATGGAATACATTATAAATTTCATTTAGTACTCATTTTCATTTTCTGTAATTGCTGATATTTAAAAGAAGAAAGTTGAAACAATCTGGTGTTAAATAACCTGATGATGGCATAACTCTTCTACTGCATATTTGAGGTTCATTATTATGGCACATATCTTAATCATCTTTTAGTAAGAATAGTGAAATATGAAAATACATACAGGATTATAGTTCTGTGTATTACCTTTTTGGTCTTTTGTGTGCTAATAAGAATATGTATTTTTAATGTGCAGTAAACTTAAATTATGTAAAACTGAGAAAAAATGTCTTCTCCTTCAAATAAATTCAGTAAGCTGGGACTAAATATAAATTACCTGGCAAATAAATATTATACTTTATTTTTTTCCAGTAAATGTCTGTGACAGACACAATCTTTTTCAAATGCCCTGGGGCAAGCCACCTCCTAGTGATAAGAACACTGGGTCTTGTTATCTAGATCTGATTGCTTGTCCAGATCAGAGTTCTTCAAAGAAACATTAAGAAAAAGCTTTTGCAATGCGAATGTTTCAACATGTGCACATAATCTGTGTGAAAATCATTGTTCTTCAATGGATGACCTCTTTGCACAGAGTGATAGCTTTATCCATTTTCACATCATTATGTTTGCTGGGGGAAAATCCTGCTGTGCTACCTCATAATAACATGTAATCTTCTCGCTCAGTTTAGCTGAGGTTTAAGGAAACTCTGTTCATAAAAGCTGTCCTTTAAAGCCTGATCTATAATTTTGCAGAATCATCACAGCAGAAGAGCAAGAGGCTTTATAAAAGATATGCAACCATTAAAACTATTAAATGAAGATTAGTTTCAAGTTTTACAATCCAGTACCATCTGGCAAACCTCATGTCAGGTTTTGTTAAACCTTTGAGCTTTCTAAGTGTTAATTCATCCCCCTTCTATAACACTTCCCCCTTCCCTAAACACACAAAGATGCACTTGACTTATTGATGATTAAGATAAAAGATCTAATTAAGTGCTCCAAGCTTGTTGATTTTTCCACCTGGTAATTTGTTACCCTTGAAAACAATTTCAAAATAGTTGTTTGCTTTTGGCAGAACCATTGGAATCTTCATGGATAAGTGAATATATTCCTCAAAGCCTACTCCCTTCTTTTTGCCACATTTTGCTTAGGCCAAACTAAAACCAGAAGGAGGGTCAGAATATTCTTGAAATGCCAAAACACATCTGAGGGACTCAGACCAGTCTGGAAAACACTGGATATGCCTAATGAATAATTCTACAGTGTTTTCTCTAAGCCTTCATCCTTTAAGCTTTGATGATAGCAGTTATCATATAAAAACTATACATTCTTAAAAAAATTTAGTTTATATTAACCTGGTGTTTTCTGGCATCACCTTTCTTTGGGATTGGAATGAAAACTGACTTTTTCCAGTCCTGTGGCCACTGTTGAGCTTTCCAAACTTGCTGGAATATTAAGTGTAGCACTTTCATAGCACCAGCTTTTAGGATTTGAAATAGCTCAACTAAAATTCCATCAATTCCACTAGCTTTGTTCATAGTGATGCATTTAGAAAAGGCAGAAGAATCAGAGAACAAATTGCCAGCATTCATTGGATCATCAAAAAAGCAAGAGAGTTGAAAAGAAACAAACAAACATCTGCCTTATTGACTATACCAAAGCCTTTGACTGTGTGATCACAACAAACTGTGGAAAATTCTTAGAGATGGGAATACCAGACCACCGTATCTGCATCCTGAGAAATCTGTATGCAGGTCAAGAAGCAATAGTTAGAACTGGACATGAAACAACAGATTGGTTCCAAATTGGGAAAGGAGTATGTCAAGGCTGTATATTGTCACCCTGCTTATTTAACTTATATGCAGAATACATCATACGAAATGCTGAGCTGGATGAAGCACAGGCTGGAATCAAGATTGCCAGGAGAACTACCAATTACCTCAGATACATATATGACATCACCCTTATGGCAGAAAGTGAAGAACTAAAAAGTCTCTTGATGAAAGTTCAGTTCAGTTCAGTCGCTCAGTCATGTCGGAATCCTTGTGACCCCATAAACCGCAGCACGCCAGGCCTCCCTGTCTATCACCAACTCCTGGAGTCCACCCAAACCCACGTCCATCGAGTTGGTGATGCCAACCAACCATCTCATCCTCTGTCATCCCCTTCTTCTCCTGCACTCAATCTTTCTCAGCATCAGGGTCTTTTCCAATGAGTTAACTCTTCGCATCAGGTGGCCAAACTATTGGAGTTTCAGCTTCAACATCAGTCCTTTCAGTGAACACCCAGGACTGATCTCCTTTAGGATGGACTGGTTGGATCTCCTTGCAGTCCAAGGGAATCTCAAGGGTCTTCTCCAAAACCACAGTTTAAAAGCATCAATTATTCGGTGCTCAGCTTCCTTTATAGTTCAACTCTCATATCTATATATGACCACTGGAAACACCATAGCAAAGTGAAAGAGGAGAGTGAAAAAGTTGGCTTAAAACTCAACATTCAGAAAACTAAGATAATGGCATCCACTCCCATCACTTCATGGGAAATAGATGGGTAAAAAATGGGAACAGTGAGACTTTATTTTCTGAGGTTCCAAAATCACTGCAGATGGTGACTGCAGCCATGAAATGAAAAGACACTTGCTCCTTGGAAGAAAAGAGGTGACCAACCTAGACAGCATATTAAAAAGCAGAGACTTTACTTTGCCAACAAGTGTCCCTCTAGTAAAAGCTATGGTTTTTCCAGTAATCATGTATTGATGTGAGAGTTGGACCTTAAAGAAAGCTGAGCACTGAAGAATTGATGCTATTGAACTGTCCCAGAAAGGAAACATAGTAAATTGTGTATTTTATGGCTTTACTTCTTTGTCCAAAAATGTGGTATAAATTTAGTCTGTGAGTTTATATGGGAAGGCTTTACTCTGTATAACTTATTAGTTAAAATTAGATTTGTCATATTTCTTCAAGCATATAATCGATGCAGTACTTTTGGGGACAATATTTTAAGGAAACTTGAAAAATTTTAATGAATACCAAGTATCAAACTCCATCTTTAAATTTGAATCTAAACTCTCTCTTTCGTGCCTCAATCCAAAAAAATTTTTTTCTTTGAAATTTCAGCAAATTTACACACATTCTGTAACATTTTAATCAGTCAATTCATTTAAAAAATTTAAATGGTCTATTCGGCTTTATTTATCTTTAGACATTCATAAACATGATTAATGTTGTCTCTCAGACTCTGAAGATTTCACAAAATCTCTGGCTCTATAAACCAACATTTTTGGAAACACCAACTATATTCACAAATAATTTATTTTTATGTTGCTAAGAGGAATTTATTTGTAATCAAAACAAGTTTCTCCCAATTAAAGGCTATGCAATAATTTGAAGAAGTAGAGAATAATGTCTGCCTTTCTTGTGCCCTCTACCTTCAATCATCATACTACTGTGCTATTTTTGTAGTGGTTTATAATTTTAATTTTTCAAATATTCAAGAACCTTATGTAAGTAATTGGAATTAGTAGTTTCAAAAATGTTGAGGTTAAGAAGAGAGAAGAAGAAGGAGGGGGAGAGAGAGAACCACATGGTGGATGGCTTTAGATGGTTTCCACTTCATAAGATTAGGGAAGATATATCCATAAATTCAAGTGAATAGGATACTTGTAAATTGTCAGGCACTAAGAGGCTCATATTATGCTCATTTCACAGATAATGGAGCTGAGAGTCATCTTTAATTTGACAGAGTTCATAAAACTAGTAGGAGGTGGAGCAGGAGCAGATTCCAATAGCCCTGCCTTTTCTATTATAACACTGTGTTGCTGAGCAGATGTTAATTCCTTTTAAATATTTAATACCTGTCTTTTCTTTCTTACCCATTGCCTACCACTTTGCTAATTGTGAGACAGAAAAACACACAGAAGGACCTTAACAAACTTTAAAGAGAGTAGGAATTAACTCAGGAATTTTTTCTATTTCACGAACTTTCTGGGGTGTATTCTCTATCATTGAAAATTATTTCTTTTAAAGAAGCAAATGAGGATGAGGGAAAATTTTTGTAAATATTATCTCTAGAAACATCACCTGCATACTTACATTTCTTTAGGTATATATCTTTGTGGTAAATATTACATAAGACTCTCCTAAAATTGTCTCATATGCTAGTTTGAGGAGACTTTTTTCCCCTAATCTATCAATATGTCAAATACACGGCAATAAAATAGCAATAATCTATGAGTTAAATTCACTTGTAGTCTTTGGTAGTTAAATAAAGGGATGGTTTTGACAATTTAGAATGTCACATTTCTGCAAAATTTGATTCCTGGAGTGTGTATGATTACCAAGAAAATGGAAACCTACTTGCATTTCTAATGGGAAACCAGCTATATTTGAGAAAGAAATGCAACTGCTGAATCACTGAAGCTCCTCTGGATTCTTTTTGTTAGATTTTGAAACAATGATATAATGTTGAGACTCTAGTCAGAGATACCATGATCTTATTTTTACTATGATTTTCTTATGTTATGTTGCAAGGAGGGGGACCCCTTCCAGGGCCTGAAACTGGGCTCTTATCTAACCCTCAGAAATGATTTGTCCGAGGAGACACATGTGCTGACAAAGCGAGAGATTTTATTGGGAAAGGGCACCCGGGTGGAGAGCAGTAGGTAAGGGGACCCAGGAGAACTGCTCTGCCGCGTGGCTCGCAGTCTTGGGTTTTATGGTGATGGGATTAGTGGTGGTCTTTGGCCAATCACTCTAATTCAGAGTCTTTCCTGGTGGCGCATGCATCACTCAGCCAAGATGCATGCTGCGAGAGGGATTCTGGGAAGTGGACGGACACGCGGTATCTCCTTTCGACCTTTCCCGAACTCTTCCTGTTGGTGGTGGCTTATTAGTTCCATATTCCTTACCAGGATCTCCTGTCATAAAACAACTCATGCACATGGTTACTATGGTGCCTGGCCAGGGTGGGTGGTTTCAGTCAGTGTGCTTCCCCTAACAATTAGATTTAAGTGGCAATAAAATTTTTCAACAGGGAGAATAAGGGATGCATTCCACATTTCACCTTAAAATGATCACAGAATCAATCTGGGTTTGCCTGGCCCAGTAATTTGGGGATTGGTCAGGGGAAGGTATGCAGTCAATGTGTTAAGCCCCTGAAGTTCAGCTTCTGTGTGACACTGTCAGGAAAATATTTGAGAAGAATTAGAAGGTCTTGCTGTATTTAGAGGGTTCAATCAAATCATGTTGCTTCATAAGCCTTTTTTTGGCAAGGCACTTAGGTTAAGTTGAGTTCAGTTCAGTCTCTCAGTTGTGTCTGACTCTTTGTGACCCCATGGACTGCAGCACGCCAGGCCTCCCTGGCCATCACCAACTCCCAGGGCTTGCTTAAACTGATGTCCATCGAGTCAGTGATGCCATCCAATCATCTCAACCTCTGTTGTCCCCTTCAGTTGGGTAAGTGAATTTTACTCTTGTAGGTCACCTGTAACAGTCTCCCATTACTTTTTGAAAGACTAAATCCTGTGGCAGCTAAAAATACGTTCCTGACAATCACAGAAACTATATCGTTGTATATATTTTGAGCTATAATTCACATTTCTGTGAACAGAAATTTGGCTGAAATTTCCTTACGTCTTGCCTCAGACCTGCCCCCCTCCCCAAATTGGGGGAGATTTAATAGAGTTTTGGTCATTTACACTGAATCAATACTTTTTATTACCTGGACTCTTCCCATATTTATAGGTAAAATCATTCAACCAGACTATAGATACATTTTTACGCCATAAAATTTCTGGATTCTGAAAGGTGAAATAAGATAAATGAACTTTTTTTTTTCTTTCACATATGACTATTTTATTAGACCAACAGAACATCATGGGTGAAATATTAGTGTTTAAGGATTTAATACATTTTAAAATAACATTGAGTTCCTTTCTAATGTCTAAACTATGGACTAGTAATATCTGACTCAAGAATGATAAGGAGATCCAATATCTATCCATCCTTCACTTGAAAGTATTATTTTTTTACTTTTGGCAGTAATGCCAGTGACACTTCTCAAAACTCTTTAAGCTCATGATAAGACATACTTCTCACTTCTTACTCCTGAGCACTCTCTTAATATGAACTGGATTAAAATGAGGCTTAAATCTTTAAAGACAGTGATTATTATAAAGCACTTTACCTTTACTTGACATCTGATTCCATAAAAGGGAAAATGCAGTTTGGTTCAGTATGTGGTACATGTAAGGGAACAGAAATGTAGATCAGCATATTAATTTTCAGATGTCAATGATGAATCATAAAAAATGCATATTTTTCATCACTAATATTCCTAGAACTGCCATTTCTCTCACTTTCATTGTAGTTGATGCTCAGCAGTTCTGTATGCTAGAGCTGCTTTATTAGACTATTTCCTAGTTACTAGCATTAAAACTGTGGGGCTTGGTAGAAGGGGGAGGGGTAATGGAAGAACATTTTTAGGGGTGGGAGTATTATTTTAACCTTAATTTGTTATTTTTGTACAAAACAAACTTCAATAGATTTTTCTTAATGTTTGAATATTGAAGCATAGTTTACAATAGAGATGTTTAATTGCCAGATTTAAGTGGAAAAGATACATCCACATAGCTTTAAGTATTTGACCATCTAAAATACCATTCTTATATAGTTCAGTGAACATTTGAATGTTGTCAGAGAGGAAATGGACTTCCCTGTTGGGTCAAATGGTAAAGAATCTACCTGCAACACTGGAGACCTGGGTTCAATCCCGGGGTTAGGAATATCCCCTGGAGGAGGGCATGACAACTCACTCTAGTATTCTTGCCTGAAGAATCCCCATGGACAGAGGAGCCTGGTGGGCTACAGTCCATGGAGTTGCAAAGAGTCGGACATGACTGTGCGACTAAGCACAGAATAGAGAGGAACAATTTTTACTCTATCATTCTAAGTTCTTCTGGCTGGTCTAAGAATTAAATTGACATGAGACAAATTAACAGGCAAAAATCAAACAAAAATTGAATAACATACATACATAGGAGAGACCTAGAAGAATCCTGAGAGTCCCTTGGACTGCAAGGAGAGCCAACCAGTCCATTCTAAAGGTCAGCCCTGGGTGTTCTTTGGAAGGAATGATGCTAAAGCTGAAACTCCAGTACTTTGGCCACCTCATGCGAAGAGTTGACTCATTGGGAAAGACTCTGATGCTGGGAGGGATTGGGGGCAGGAAGAGAAGGGGACGACCGAGGATGAGATGGCTGGATGGCATCACCGACTCGATGGACGTGAGTTTGAGTGAACTCCGGGAGATGGTGATGGACAGGGAGGCCTGGCGTGCTGCGATTCATGGGGTCGCAAAGAGTCGGACACGACTGAGCGACTGAACTGAACTGAGGGAAACTGAATAACTCACCAAAATGGCTGACAGTCTCACCTTAAATACCATCTTCAGCTCTACACAGAGAAGGATCTTGGGGGTAGTGATTTGAGACTTCGAAGCTGAGGAAGGCAATTCACATGGAGATGGAAAAGCAAATCTTTGGTAAACAGATGTTTCCTGGACCCTTCAGAGAGGGTGGGACCCAGAGGCCCTGCTTAGTTTCCCCCATCTCATCATGCTTATATTCTTTGCAGATATCTCTAGTGATAGCTCTGTCCTGGGAATAGGCCCTTTATCTAAATTCTTTTAGGAATTTAAGGGGGAAGGGAAAGGAAAAGCTTCCTGAGCCCTCTGTTTCTTAAAAATAATCAGCCTAAAATAATCCTCATGTCAAAAATATGTATCTTAGTGTGGCATTTTGCTCATCTACAATGTGGCATGATACATTTAACAGATAGCTCCACAGACAGACATAAAACTGCTTACAACTGACAGAAAATGCTAAAAACAAATGGTTAAAATGTGCATGGGAAATGTAACACTAGTAGACTTGGTTTAATAATAAAGCTTAATCTGAGACCTGAGCACAAATCTGCCTAGAAACTCCTATGGCACAGAACACTTTGCTCAAATACATTTGAGTATTTCTGCTTTTTTTAGTGTATAATGAAAACATGAAAGTGAAAGTCGCTTGGTTGTGTCTGACTCTTTGCAACCCCATGGACTGTAACCCACCAGGCTCCTCTGTCCATGGAATTCTCCAGGCAAGAATACTAGAGTGAGTAGCCATTCCCTTCACCAGGGGATCCGACCAACCCAGGGATCAAACCGTAGCTCTCCTGCATTGCAGGCAGATTCTTTACCATCTGGGCCTCCAGGGAAGCCCCTATAAAATCACCAGTTGACTTTACAAACCCATCAGGAGTATGTGCTTAATTCACTTTCTCATATATTTGTCCCATCATTCAGTTACATCTTCCATCATATAAAACACGTCTTGGATTTCCCTAACTTAGACTAAATTGCCAGAAAAACTCTCCTCTTCACCCTCTGCTTCTAGGGGCTAAATTTATTTCATAGACTTGTTCATCAATTATAGTTACTAGTGTTTCTTTTCTTTTCCTCTAGATCAGAGGTCAGCAAGTTTTTCTGTAAAGGGTGAAGTAGAGAAGAAGAGCTTTACTGCTTTGCCAGGCAAAGGAGGCCACAGTGGGCTAATGGCCTCAAAACTGTGTGTCCCGTTCCAAGGGGGCTTGTGATGAGCTTTTTAGTAATGGTTCAAGGAGCAAGGCTGCTGAAAAGGATCAGGGTGCACGCAGGGCCTGGATTGCTTCAATATGCAGCTCACCCGGCATCATGTGGTCTTATGAGGGGCTTCCGTGGTTCTCAGGGTTATCAAACTCTGACTTTTTCTCTGAAATGAAGAATGTTTCATCAAATACTTAACATCTTCCATTTGGTTGGGATCTTAGTTCCAGTAGAAGAACTCAAAAATATTGTTATATATATCCCTTGAGGAGGAACCAGGACCCTGCCCCAAGGTTGCACTATTGTTTCGCAACTGCTCCTCCTTTTTTTCCTATCCCTTCCTTTCCCTGATTAGCAACTGTTTGAACATGCCCTTTGGAACTAGGGATGGTCATGGAACCTGGGTGAAGCCTATGTCCTACAAATAAGAAACGGGAAATAGAAAGACTTTTGTGTCCAGGAGCCCCACAAAGCCCTGCTCAGTTTCAGAAAGTTTTATATATAACAAAAGAGAAACCAAATTTCCATAAAATTTCAACTGATGATATTTGCATCATCAAGTGTAATAATAGTGAGTACAAAGTTTCATGTAGCAGAGAACTACTAATTAATGGACTTCTGTATCTGATCTTGGAAAATGTCTTTTCACACAGATAGGTACTGCCAAATACTGATATCACTCCAGAAGCATATAGTTTTAACTCAACCTATCTATCCTTAGAAGGCATGTGAAAAATTCTATTAGATTTTTCCTTCGTATCTGCCATTTAGTCCCACTCGACTGAAGCGACTTAGCAGCAGCAGCCACTTAGTGTGATTATATTGAAGATTAATCATTTCTTTTTTAAAAATATTTATCTATTTGTCTGTGTTAGGTCTTAGCTACACCACACGGGATCTTCTGTTGTGGCACATGAGCTCTCTAGTTGGGGTGCACAAGTGCAGGAGCTGCGGTGCCCAGGCTTAGTTGCTCCATGGCATATGCGATCCTAGTTTCCCGACCAGGGATTGAACCTGAGTCCCCTGCACTGGAAGGTGGATTCTCAACCACTAGACCACAAGGGAAGTCCCAAAGATTAAACATTTATAATTGACAGTTAGGTAAAGGCTCCCTAATTCCATATTTACTGCAACACATTGCAAATTTGTGTGTGTGCACAGATGGAGATTTTGCTTATTTGAACTTCTAGAGGACTGGAGTGAAAATGACTTTACTGTAATGTAAGTTTTGCATATAAGCACTCATTAACCTTACAATTTTAGACTGATTTATTGAGACATTATCAAGTTTGCAATAAAAACTAACAGCTAGAGTGAGTCAGTATTCAATAATAGCAGTCAAGGGAACTTTCAATTCAGCAAACTTCCAGTCTTGGCTTTGAGCTCAAAAATAAATCTTTGCCACTTACAAGACAATTTATATTCTAACTACTTATATAGTAGGGCAAGTCAGAATATTCAGCTTGTTGTTTAGATGAAAGTTCACAGAATGAATATGGTTCCATTATCAATAGTGAATAAAGTCTACTATTGACACTCCTAGTTCAATAATACATGATACACTCAAATATTTTGCAGAAAATAGCTGCTGATGTACAATAAACATAGGCTTTGAACACCTTACATTTTCCCAAGTCTTGTATATTTCTCCAGTCAAACTTTTTTTCTGTGCCACATTTATGTTATCCACCATTAATTGTGAGACACCTTAGCAGATTCCAGATCAGGTTTTGTCAAATTCTTTGAAAATATTCTTGTCTATTCTGTTCAACACAATTCATTCTTCAGTCACTTCAAACTTGTTATTGCTTCCTCAAGTATCAATAATTAAAAGTTGTTGGCAGCATCTGTTAACTCATGAAGAAGACAAAGAAAACTACCCAATATCAGTTGCCTTAAAAAAAAAAAAAATCACCGTTGATGTTACTCTCAATGTGGTGAAATGCTAATAGTCTTAAGTTTATGTTATCTAGACCCGTTTCTTTGGTTATCTAAGCAAGCCTGATTTAATAACTCACATCAGTAAGTGGTTCTCTCTAATTGGCTAACAAATGAACCTTTCTGAAACTGACTTTTGTCACTCATTTTTATTTATTTTTGTGATGAAATTCTAAGATGATATGTTTCATTTTAATTTCCTAGTTCTTCTGTTGCCTTTCTGTGAATTGGAATGTTGTGATGAGTGCTTAGCCTGGTAATCTCAGTGTGTATTGAATTCTTTTTGTCACAGCTATAATGTCATTGCAGAATAAACACAGTTTGCATTTAAATGAAAGCATAATAAATCTTGTTCAACCGAATCTTAAAAATGGGATTTTTCAAACCCTTTATCCCACATACTAAGTTTACACATATAGAAAATACAGTCATTCAGTTCAGTCACTCAGTCGTGTCTGAATCTGTGACCCCATGGACTGCAGCAGGCCAGGCTTCCCTATCCATCACCAACTTCCAGAGCCTACTCAAACTCATTTCCACCACATCGGTGATGCCCATCCAGCCATCTCATCCTCGGTCGTCCCCTTCTCCTCCCGCCCCCAATCCTTCCCAGCATCAGAGTCTTTTCCAATGAGTCAACTCTTCGCATGAGGTGGCCAAAGTACTGGAGTTTCAGCTTTAGCATTATTCTTGCCAAAGAAATCCCAGGGCTGATCTCCTTCAGAATGGACTGGTTGGATCTCCTTGCAGTCCAAGGGACTCTCCAGAGTCTTCTCCAACACCACAGCTCAAAAGCATCATGTTCAGCTTTCTTTTTTAAAAATATAAATTTGGGCTTCCCTGGTGGCTCAGAGGTTACAGCGTCTGCCTGCAATGTGGGAGAGACCTGGGTTCGATCCCTGAATCGGGAAGATCCCCTGGAGAAGGAAATGGAAGCCCCTCCAGTATTCTTGCCTGGAGAATTTATTTTAATTGGAGGTGAATTAGAATATTATATTGGTTTTGCCATATATCAACAAGAATCTGCCACAGGTATACACGTGTT
Organism: Cephalophus harveyi; assembly: GCA_006410635.1. Lineage (NCBI taxonomy): Eukaryota > Metazoa > Chordata > Mammalia > Artiodactyla > Bovidae > Cephalophus > Cephalophus harveyi. The sequence continues at coordinate 17,274 of SJYT01025628.1, read as the reverse complement.
CCCCATCCTGAACCACCCTCGCTCCTCCTTCCCTGTACCATCCTTCTGGGTCATCCCAGTGGACCAGCCCCAAGCATCCTGTATCCTGCATCGAACCTGGACTGGCGATTCATTTCGTATATGATATTATACATGTTTCAATGCCATTCTCCCCAATCATCCCACCCTCTCCCTCTCCCACAGAGTCCAAAAGACTGTTCTATACATCTGTGTCTTTTTTGCTCTCTCGCATACAGGGTTATCGTTATCATCTTTTTAAATTCCATATATATGTGTTAGTATACTGTACTGGTGTTTTTCTTTCTGGCTTACTTCAATCTGTATAATCGGCTCCAGTTTCATCCACCTCATAAGAACTGATTCAAATGTATTCTTTTTAATGGCTAAGTAATGCTCCATTGTGTATATGTACCATTGCTTTCTTATCCATTCATCTGCTGATGGACATCTAGGTTGCTTCCCTGTCCTGGCTATTATAAGCAGTGCTGTGATGAACAGTGGGGTACACGTGTCTCTTTCAATTCTGCTTTCCTTGGTGTGTATGCCCAGCAGTGGGATTGCTTACAGTCCAACTCTTACATCCATACATGTTAAAACCATAGCTTTGACTAGATGAACTTTTGCTGGTAAAGTGATGCCTCTGTTTTTTAATATGCTGTCTAGGTTGGTCTCAGCTTTTCTTCCTAGGAGCAAGCGTCTTTTCATTTCATGGCTGCAGTCACCATCTGCAGTGATTTTGGAGCCCACAAAAATAAGGTCTCTCACTGTTTCCATTGTTTCCCCATCTATTTGCCATGAAGTGATGGGAGCAGATGCAATGATCTTAGTTTTCTGAATGCTGAGTTATAAGCCAGGTTTTTCACTTTCCTCTTTCACTTTCATCAAGAGGCTCTTTAGTTCTTCACTTTTTGCTATAAGTGTGGTGTCATCTGCATATCTGAAGTTATTGATATTTCCCCCAGCAATCTTGATTCTGGCTTGTCCTGCCAGGCATTTCTCATGATGTATTCTGCATATAAGTTAAATAAACAGGGTGACAATATTCAACCTTGACATACTCCTTTCCCTATTTGGAACCAGTGTGTTGATCCATGTCCAGTTCTAACTGTTGCTTCTTGACCTGCATGCAGATTTATCAGGCGGCAGGGCAGGTGGTTTGGTATTCCCACTTCTTTAAGAATTTTCCACAGTTTGTTGTCATCCATATGGTCAAAGGCTTTGTTGTAGTCAATAAAGCAAAAGTAGATGTTTTTTCTGGAACCATCTCACTTTTTCAATGATCCAGCGGATGTTGGCAATTTGATCTCTGGTTCCCCTGCTTTTTCTAAATATACTCACCATTATTAAAATAGAGAGTATGCTCTCTGTCTTGAGAAAAATAAAATGTATATAAAATGTCTTTTCAAGATTGTGATAATTATTCTTGGTTGGTATGCTAGTATCTGTGTACCAATTCATAAATTTATTGGCATTTATGGCAACTATTAAATATCTTCCTATGATAAATAGCAAATTTGTGATGTGGTGGCACTCCCAGGATAGATTTTAATTTCAGACACTGTAAATTTGCAAACACAAGTTATTAAGCCATTGAGTAGTAAAAGCATTGGATTGAAAGTGTCTGCAGCTTAAATTTCATCCATTTAAATATTTAAAAATCGCCCTCCACAATCCTATTCGTATGTTTAATGGAACTCTTAAATGTAACACTTGTATATAAGCTTTATTAGAAAAATAATTCTTTTTTCTCTTGTTTATTCCTTTACCTAGAACTGTGCCTGTTACATTGTAAATTCTCAATAACTGCAATATCTGGAAAGAGATATTTACTCAGGCACTCTTTTACTTACCTGTGTTTGATGCTCGTGTGCAATGTACTATGTTTTTCACTTTTAACGAATCATTTAACAAATACTTCTGCTTTTTCCCTCTTTAAAGCCAATGAAGGAAGTTGTACGACCTCACACACCCATGAAAGAAACAACTACTGTGGAGATCTGGACTCATTCCCAACCACAGGTTTGAAAGGAAACATGATGTTTCCCTTTAACTGTTTTTTATGAATGTATAAAAAAAAATCTTGTTATATTTCTCAATATATGTTCTTTGAAATTTCTTTAGGTGACTTTGCCCTCGACTCGTGTGAAAATATGGCTGTAAATACCTATTTCCTCCTAGTGTGGTTCGATAATAATAGTGGAGGTAGTTTATTTGTTAGATCAGATGCAAGCATCACCCAAAAAGTATCTTCTAAATGATTGTTTCACTGATGTTTAAGTCTAGTCACAAAGTGGTGGAAGAACAACAGTAACAGAAGTTGAGAACTACTGCTTTGTAGTATGACTTCAATTCAGGGTGTATATGCATGCATGCTCAGTTGTGTTAGACTCTGTGACCCTATGGGCTGTGACCTGCCAGTCTCCTCTGTCCTTGGGATTCTCCAGGCAAGAATACTGGAGTGGGTTGCCATTTCCTCCTGTAGGGGAATCTTCCAGACCTAGGGATTGAATCTGGGTCTCCTTCGTCTTCTGTGTTGGCAGGCGAATTCTTTACCACTGAGAAACCTGGGAAATTTAAGGTATAAGACAATTTGACTTTATGTTAATTTGGCAAATTTTAGTCTGACCTCCTTGAAACAAACCAGTGTGAATTTAAGAAGAAATTAAGCTATAAGTTATTTTTAAAGAATCCACTTTTACTCAGCTCCATCAGGACAGTTCAGAATGAGACTGACAAAGCCAAGCACACTTGTTTTCTTCATAGAGGCCTTAAGGGATTTTAAAAATGAAATGAGATCAATCTAAACATTTGTTTGCAATTTGTTATTATGTAGCTGGTTTACCTAATGTTGCTAATAGCAGAGAGGTCCTGCATCTGACCCCTTGGGTGCCAAATTAATAACCATAAATTATCCTCTATCCAGATATTTTCAAATGTCTTTTACATATTACTAAGGAAATAAATTTTTAAAAGATAGATGCATAAATGTATATCTAGAGTATTAGAAAAACAACCCAAAAGGAGTGAGGAGAGGATCACATTGTTTATTATTTGATGAGTGCTTCTGAAACCTATGGAAGTTATGTGTTGTATAATAATAATATCCTAAAATATTTTACAGAGCTAATTTATCCTCTTTAGGAAGAGTTGAAAAATTAATGCATGCACTGTGGGCAGAAATGATTAATTAAATAAAGTTCATTGCAACCCAGGAACAGTCCAAAATTACTTGAATCCAAATTCATGAAGTTCTGCCAATTTTCAAACTGACTTTCTACTCTTGCACTTCTGATTCAGTCTCAAGAAAACTGATTAGAATGTAGAATACATGGTGATATAATCCGCATCTATATACTTAATTAAGATCCTATGTAGTCTTCCGAATAGCAGTTTTGAGGAAAAGCACACAATTTTAAAATCTGTACTTTAAGGTCCAAAGATTTGAAATACTACTCTAACATGAAGTGGAATAGGGTAAATAGATGTCAAGTGAAATTAGACATTGTTAAGTAAGGCTCTTCCTCTATGAAGAAGACATTGCTCTATCAGCAATACTTTTTTCAGTCAGTTCCTCCTGGTTGTATTCTACTAAATTGAGTGCAACATAATTAACTGTACTAATTTCTTGCTGATTACTGATTCTCCTGTTTGTTTAAATCTTGTTAGACACACAATTGTTTCTTATACAGTATGTTTTACTTGAGACTCTTTTATTAGGTAAATCTTGTAGGTATCTGACAGCTTTGAGGGTCCTTACTGCCTGAGATTTCAATTGAAATTTAAGATGTGTCATAGAGTGGTGGATTGCATTGCATGCTATTATTATGAATATGATACAGATAGGGACTTTCCAACCTTGTTTTTGGTAAACACTGCGCTTGCCTCTGAAAAGTTTAAAGAAAATATGTGTTTTATAAATAAGTTTTATAGTTCCTTATATTTAGTAAGATATTCACTACTCATTTGTGGGATTTTAAAAACAACAATCTAAAAACAGAAACTGCTGAAATAGAGCATAACCTGAAAACTGAATTATGTCTATTCCTCCACTGAAATCTGTAAGCTTTTTGATAATGCTTCCCTCTGCCATTCAGATGACAATTAATTAAGACTCAAGATACAGATAGTGACTTGGAGGGTTTATTTCTTTTAAATGGGCAAATACTGCAATGGTGTCCCATTAAGCAGAATTGTTCTTACTTGTAAAGTTCAACTAATTAAAGTAATTTGTGAAACATGAAGTAGTTCAGCTTATTCTTTGAATAATGAAAATCAAAATGTAAGTGTCCATTTCCTTATAAGAAAAAGCCTTATAAGTAAACTTTTACATTTTTATTAGAATCTTTAGAAAATTATGAATACAACTGGGGTACATGTCTTGAAGTTCCAAATTAGATTTTTTAAAATTAACATTTTTTTAAATATTGAAAAATAAAGCAAATCACTTACAGTAGCTTTTTAGTGTGTAAGGGACAACTATGGGGTCATAAATATTCACTGCAGCTAACATCCTAGCATCTGTGTAGTACTGGGGGAAATAGGGAGCTACTCAGAAATGGTCATTTCCCAGTTTTGCACATGCTGTTTACATATGTCAGTTCAGGTGGAATTCTTATTTTTTGGTAATGCAGCATTTTATAATAACTTGATCTTTTCTCCTTGGATAATAAATTCTCCCAGCTCAACCACCTTTTCTGCCCCCTGATTCTTAGTAATTGCAATGCTCAGTATGCAAGCAAGTCTAAAACTGAATAATATTCTGTCAAAAACTTAAAACAAAATAAAACTAGTATATGTGGAAGGAATCTTTTTATGGTTTTCTATGACTTTCAGTAACAATGGCCTTGCTTGTGAAAAAATTCTAAGGATAGTCTGATTATGAATAAAGACATTAACTTGGTTGCCACTGTACTTCATTAAATCCAGATGTATTGTGATCATGACTTATATTCATTAATAAATTAGTAGTATTAGGCAACTGCTATAGAATATGTGAATGAGGAATGGACCCATTCAGTTCACTTCAGTTCAGTCACTCAGTCATGTCTGACTCTTTGCAACCCCATGGACTGCAGCATGCCAGGCTTCCCTGTCCATCACCAACTCCCAGACCTTGCCCAAACTCATATTCATTCACTCAGTGATGCCATCCAACCATCTCATCCTCTGTTGTCCCCTTTTCTTCCTGCCTTCAATCTTTCCCAGCATCAAGGTCTTTTCCAATGAGTCAGTTCTTCGCATCATGTGGCCAAGGTACTGGAGTTTCGGCTTCAGCATCAGTCCTTCCAATGAGTATTCAGAACTGATTTCCTTTAGGATTGGCTAGCTGGATCTCCTTGCAGTTACTTGCCATTAACTCCCCAAACCTTCACACCCATAGCTAGTGATTCAAGTCTCCCACAAAGAACACAACTGACCTCTGACACAGAAAGTAAATAAAATAGTGCAAACTCTGTAAAGTGGTACAGGGGAATAAGAAAAAGTGTTGCGATGGCCAAAAAGTTCATTCGAGTTTTTCCATAACATCTTATGTACACATTTTTACTTTGGAAAGAGGAAGAAAGTCATATATAGCAA